>PVIJ01009592.1:0-65874 GCA_004024925.1 Scalopus aquaticus | reverse complement strand
GAAGATGGCCTCCCCGGTGGCGCAGCGGGTTAAGCGCTGGGCTGTGGAGCTGTTGGCAGTGGCAACGCGAGTTCGACACCCGGCCTGGGAGAATCCCACATGGTGCGGCAGACCTCTCCTGCCTCACCCGCTGCTCCCCTCAGCAGTGTATTTCTGATCTGCCTGTTCTGCTACCCGCTTTGTCTCTGGTGAACCCTCTCGCTGCCCCACGCCTCTGGCCTGTACCCCAGCTTGTATGTATAAATAAAATAAATAAATAAATCTTTAAAAAAATAAAAAAAAATAAACCAGTGTGTGGAGAGGTGATACTCTGTTCACGTCACTGGCTAAGGGGAAGCAAACAGCCTTCCTTCGCACCTTCTGTGAGCTGTGCACATCGGTTTCAAGGATGAACAAGCACAGCGCGGTGAACGAAGGAAGCATGGAGAGAGAGCGGGTTTCTCCTGCAGCGCCTACTTCATGCTGGGAGCAGGTACTGGTTTCATTAAACAATGTTATTTGTTCATCACCTTAAATTAATCTTGACAATTAACTTTAATTTATTTTTCAAAGTATTAGTTAATACATTTATTTGGGTTTTATGACTTTAGAAGAACTACACACAGAAGAACATTATAATAAATATGATAAAGTCCACACCCACTTAAGAATCTTTTTCTTTTTTCTTTTCCATGTAGAAGAAGTTTGACCCTTACTAAGGTCAAGAGAAAATGTTCAGGGTAGCCAACCCAACTTCCGCTAGCGCTCCCTTTCCTGCTTCCTAAAAGCCTCCATCTTGTCCAGATGACTTGCTTCTCCTCGGCAGCCATGAGTCTAGGCCTGGCTCCGTCGCCGCCCCACCGTCGCTGCTTGGGGCACCTAGTGAGCCCCCTGGGGGTGAAGCCCAGGGCTGAGTCGGGGGGCAGAATGGTGGCAGTGGCCCGCGTCCTTGTTGACCCCCTGAAACTCCGGAACCCCAAGCCTCCTGATGTCTCAGTCCAGGAGATGACCCGTCTCCCCTGCCTCGCATCCGCCAAGGGTGACTCTCTGTCCCCCGCACCTGAAAGTGTCCCAGCAGGCACAGGGGCACGAGGACAGCTGCATGTCGGGTAAGTTAGGAACCACTGGGGCCATGGAGGCAGCTCCACGGTGAGCAGTCAGCCCGGCGAGGGCGAGCAGGAACTGCCAGCAGACACCCGCCAGGAAGGCTGCCGTGTCCCGGGGCCGCTCGCGCGCAGATAAAGGCGGGGACCGGTTTCTGGGTGTTATTTCCAGCCCAGCAGGCAGCGTGCTGCTCCATTCACGCTTTGCGTCAACAATAGAGAAAATAGATGTGATTTTATAAAACAATGAATCTAACTAAGCAGACATATTTAGTTCTCTTCAAAAAGGGAGGAAGCCACAACTGACTGGAATTATTTGACATTCTCCATTTCCAGCTGAAGATGTTAGAATGAAGCAAAAATGAATTTCTGTCATTTTCATGTCAACTTGGTAAAACTTGCTTTTATTCCCTAAGTTGGGAGAGTTGTACTATAAAGTGCTAACTCGATAACTAAAGATATACAGCTAGGTATTATAAGAACTGCTTAATAAGTAACCAGGAAATTGATGTTATTTTCCTTTCAGATAAAATATGTGCAAAATTCCAATTTAATGACCTAGAGCTTTACAACTGTAAATCGTATTCCAGTAGGGCAAAAAGGTAAAAGCATTCAGACATGGGCAACCACAGCCTGCATGAGAGCTATGGACAGAACGTGCCAGAAGAGCTGCCACGCTGTCCTGCTATTCTATTAAAAAATACATAAGTTTGTACAAGACACACTTGGAGACTGCAGACAAGCCTTTGGCAAGAAACCCAGATGGGGGTGGACCTGGGAGCCTGTTAGCAGGTATTTGTCCACTTCCAGCCAGCTTACCCCCACACTCTGAGGGGCCAGCGTCCTCTCTCAGGGAGCAGGTCTAGCTGGCTGAGGGCCAGAGGCAGACCACCACCGACAGTCAGAAGTTAAAGCCTGAGGCTCAAAAATTGCACCCCAGAAGCTCACTCATAGTGAGAGCTGCCTGGTGGGTAGGGAAACACGACTTGACTCTCCTGGTTCCCAGAGGGCATCCCATGGAAGGGTCTGGGATCTGGAGTAGCCAGCCTGGGCCTGGCCTGGCTCTCCCTCTCTCTGGCCATGTGACTTAACTTGGCCATGTGCTTAAACTCTCTGTGCTTTGGTCTCCTCATCTGTAAACTAGGATCAATGATACTACCTCTTAGGAGGAGTGATGGGCGTGAAGTGAGCTAATACCTGCACAGCACTTCAAACAGCGTGGCAGGCAGAGTGCTTGCTATGACACCTGTAAGGCCCTTTGCTCTGGTTTTTGGCTCATCCAAGAAGCCAGTTGAGCAGATTCACAAGGTATATCCCCACCCCTGTCAGGGTTGTTGTGTCACCGTACAGTAACCTACATAGAACCTTGTGGAAGGGGACATCTATGGTCATCACCCCCTTTAAGATTTATTATGTCAGTGCCCAGAGTGAAAAGTGAGACACGGAATGTAAAATATCAGTAGTGGTTGCTGGTTAGGAAAGTATATGACTATAAATAGCAGAAGCCCTCCCAAAGCTGGTGAAAACAGAGGAGGTTTCACTGCTCACAAGAGAAGCCTGTAGGTGGCAGGTCAGAACTTGTGCAGGTGGTCAGAGGGGTCTCTGGGCCCAAGTGGCATTTTGTGTTCTTTCCCTGGCCTTAGCTCACTGGATTTCCTCGCCTAGACGTTTTACCTCATGCTCACAAGATAGCTGCTGTTTTTCCAGCCATCACAATTGCATTCCAGGCAGGAAGAAGTGGGAAGGATACAGGAGAAAAGAAAGTGGGTATCATCTTTTATTTTGGAAGGGACAGCCTCTCTCCCCACCTATGTCTTGTTGATGAGAACTACAGCAGAGGCACCACCCCGTCCTCACCCCTCTCAGCCCGAGAGAGGCTGAGAAATGGTGAATTTTGGAAATGGTGGTTTAGGGGACTCCCACCTAGTCCCTTAGGAAAGCAAGACAAATACTCTCTGTTAAAGACATTGGCAAGCTAAGGACACACCGAGGAGTTGGGGAAGAGACTCAGCTAGATGAGCTCGTTCGGGGGCCCCTGCTGAATCTGCAGAGGGGGACCCCAGGTCTCTGGGTGCAGTCACACCCTGTTTCTCCCCTTGCTGGTTGCACTCATGACCATTCACTGAGATGGGCGTGTCCATTCTGAATACTTCTCTCTGTATGTCCTGCCTCAAAAGAAAAAAAAATGTTTAAAAAAGACTTTGTCAGCTGACAGACCTTATAAGGTTTGAGGCCCAGCCCGGCTACTTAGTAACGTGCAATCCAGAAAGTCCTTTTTATTTCAAAGTCAGACCATCCCTTTAGGTGTACAAGGCAGGGTGGCCTTGCATTTCCTAGGCTGTCCCTGAGATGCAAACGAGAACCCGTCTGCTGCCGGGAAGCTGGTAGGTGCTCAGTAAACCGCAGTAGTGATGCGCAGCTGTTAACTGGGGATCTACTGTGTGCCAGGCACCGTACTGGGCTCTCTGTTTACCCCTCAGCCTCTGTGGTCTGTGGCGTTTCATCGATGTGGACGCAGGCTGAGCACAGGGAAGGGTCTTGCTCCAGCAGGTACAGCTGGTGAGCAGCAGAGCTAGAATTTAGACTTGGGCTTCATCCCAAACCAGGGCTGGTTGGGAACCCCTGTTTTTGTGGGCATATTGATTTACTTACTATATTGAGAGTGCCACTTTAATCCAAATTCTGTCCTCTGTTTTTATGAAGTGGATACAATTTCATTATTAACCCTTAGAATCCAAGTGCTTTGCAGTAGGCCCAGTTTGCCCAGACCGAACTTTCTTGTCCCCGTTAGCTCTACATAAAAAGGAGGTGCTTTAACTTTTTCTTATCTCAATGTGAGAAATGTGGTAAGGCAGAAGACAGGTCCTATTCCAGGGAAGTCAAAATCAATCTTTGCAAGCTCAGCTGTAACTCAGATGTTTGCTAATAGGGAAAAAGGGGGAAAAGGAGGAGGAAGGGGAGAAGGAAGGAAAGGAGGAAGAAGGGGAGGACAAGGAAGAGGGAGGAGGAGGAAGGGGAGGAAGTGGAGGAGGGAGGGAAAGAAATGGAGGAGGAGGATGAGGAGGGCGTGCGAGGAGGAGGAGGAGGGAGAGGAGGGAAGAGCTGCTACTTTGTGGGCAGGATGGAGGCGCCGCAGTGAGGCTGGGGCATGGGTGCGATGTGCCCATCCTAGGCTGGGCTTTAGGAAGCAGTTTCTGGAATGCAGCGCAGATTTCAGCAGGCCTGGGAGCCGTCTGACCCCCATTCTGCCTCAGCTTCACCTTGCACCCCTGGGGGCCCTGGCAGCAGAGGAGGAAAGGCCATGAGCGCTGAGAAGCTGCACGCGCCGCCGCTCGGGAGCTGGGTGCCGTGACACCCGGGTGAGGCGCCTTTGCCTTGTCCTGCTGTCTTTAGATACCTCTGTGTTTCTTCCTTTGCTTTTGTTTTCCTGTTAGTTGCCTGGTAAACATTCGCTGGAAAATTCCAACCTTGCCTTGGATGAACTAAGAGGAAAAGCCATGTGTCCACACCCAGGCCAGCCTGGCCAGGGAGGGCAGAAGGCCCAGAGGGCAGGCTCCGGCAACCTGGCCACAGCGCCCTCGCTCACTCCCCCCGCTAGACAGGCTCTCAGAGCCAGCTGCTGTCCCTGTCCTTTTGGGTGCCCGTGCGGTATTTAATAATGTTTCCTGCATGAGAGCAAAGCGGGTGCGTTGAAGTGGGGGAGGACCTGCCACTCCCAGCCTCCCAGCTGGGAATCCCACTCCTCTGGCAGGTTCTCCAAGGGGAACAGACTTTGGGGGTGGCCCTGACCACAGTGCCTGCGGGTGTCTCCACGAGGTGGCGCTCACCTCTTGTTCTTTGCTCAGGTCATGGCCAGTGACCTCCTGGCTCAATTGCCTGGAAAGTTAGGGGGATGACTTCCTGTCTCCCGAATCTGGCTTGACGCTCCCTCCTGGCACCTGTTCAGTGATGCTTGAGACATTCACGTGCTGTTTCACTTCCCTGGGAGCCTGGGACCTCGCCAGGGACCATTCCATCTGGAATGTGGCCGTGTAGTTAGGGGTGGTGACCACAGCAACTGGCTTGAGCAGCCGACTCTCGTGGACCCTGCAGTCTGTGCCGGGAGACACACGTTGCCATCACTGCAGGGCTCCGAGGTGACCGCGCCCACAGAGCGGCTCTTCTGCTCCGGGCGTCAGTTTACAAGAGAAAGTTTCCTCATCTCTGACCGTCCTGAGAGGAAGAGTTTCAATTGCAGATCCAACAACCTAATATAAACAACAAGGAGAATCCTTTTACCTTTTTTTTTTAAAGAGATTTATTTATTTATACATACAAGCTGGGGTACAGGCCAGAGGCGTGGGGCGGCGAGAGGGTTCTCCAGAGACAGAGTGGGGAGCAGAACAGGCAGATCAGAAATACACTGCTGAGGGGAGCAGCGGGCGAGGCAGGAGAGGTCTGCCGCGCCATGTGGGCTTCTCCCCGGCTGGGCGTCGAACTCGCCTCGCGCGCTGCCGACAGCTCCACAGCGCAGCACTCAACCGCTGCGCCACCAGGGAGGCCCTACACTTTACTTTTTAAATGTGACATTGCCACTGTGACAATCGTGTCACAGTACAAAAGTGCCTCACAAACAGCGTGCACCTCGCATTTGTACATTACATGTCCAGTTTATCCAGTAAATATTTGTTTCCCCTCCTTGAATTCACGTTGGTTGATAGCACTGTATATGACTGGGGGGAATAGGATTGTACCCCTCAGAAGTATGTTGTCCCCCCACCCCACCATCAAAGCACCCTGTGCCCTAGACCACTGCCCCCCATCCTTTGTTCCCATCCTCCCTAACTGCCCTCCCTCTCTAGCTGTCACATTTTTAGGGTTTGTTTTCATTTACTTTTGTCAGTTCCTTTTTATTCTCTCCATGTCTCACGTATGAGTGAAATCTGGTATTTGTCTTTCTCCTTCTGACTTAGATCACTGAGCATCATCCCCACGTTGTTGCCAGGGGCAGGAGTTCATCTTTTTTATAGCTGAGTAGTATTCCAAGGCTTTTGCATGCCCTTAATCTTTTATACCTTCCATTTGGACACAGGGTTACCCTTACTGAATCATTCTATTATCAGAGAGAAAGTGCTTCATCAAGTTTCTTCCTTTCACATAATTTTTCAATTCCCTGCCCCTGAGAGAATGTTGTCCAGGCATTTCCTAGATCAATGAGACAAAGATGCTAATCCTGCCTCCTTAATAGATTTACAGAATCTTTAGGTTAAACCCTGCAGCGAACCAGCCTTTTTCCTGCAGTGCCACTTTAGGGTGCTGGGGTTGCTGTCACGTGTGGTACAGCTGTCTTACTTCATAGGAAGGCTGCCGGGGAATGGGTTCTGATGTGGAAACATTGCAAACAATGTGCATGCAGGCAACCTACAAATGGCCCAACAAATAATAACAAGCTGTCCTGTTTCTGCGCTACCTCACAGAGTGTGCCCTCACACCCCATCATCCTGGGACGCCCTGGAAAGCGGCCAGATTCCTGTGGTGACGTCGACAGGAGGAAGTGGAGATTCAGGAGGGTCACTTGCTTTGTACCAGGTAACGGGACAGGTGAGTTCAGAAGTGGGGCTGAAAACCACACCCCTGAAACCTGGCCTTGTCCTTCCTTCACGGCCTTTGCTGTTTCCAGGGGTCCAGCCCTGTCCAGGGTGTTAGGAACACAGCTGCAAACACAACTCACCAGACTTTGGTTTACCTGGGGGGCTGTGAGTAAGGGTGAGTGACACAATAGGTGTCATAGGGAATGGTGACAAGGGCTTTGGAGAAGAAAGCAGGGCAGGGGGCACCCAGGACTGCGTGGGGGAATGCAGTTGAAATTGGGGCTCAGGTAACTTTTAAACAGAGGCCTGAAAGTGGAGGGAGTGTGTCCCCAAACCTCCTGAATAAGGAAACTTCTAGCAAGCGGGTGTGTTGGGTGCCTGATATGGGTGGGGCTTGGCAAGTGGCTTTCTTCACCCACATCATTTTGTTCTGTCTTTGCAATTGGCTACACGATGTTCATTGTTTCTGTGTGACTTTACCGCTGAAAGGTCGCACCTCGGAGAGGTCAGTATCTGGCTCCAGGTCACAGGCTCAGCAGTGTCATCCCTTGGGCGTGGACTGTCCTCTGTCTCGCCTCTCGTGAGCACGTGCTTGTCATTGGTGGGTGATGTGGTCTTTTCGGTGGATGAAGCTGTGACTCTTTACCAAAGCGTCCGATGGGAAATCCTCATCATAACAACCAGTGACTCTGTTAAATGCTGATTGATGTGCGCACTGGCAGTGCCCCTTCATTCTGTGTCCATATCCTGCCTGCAAAGCTTATTTCTTTTAACACTTTTTTTAAAGGTTTATTTATGCATACAAGCTGGGGTGTAGGCCAGAGGTTGGGGGGGTGAGAGGATTCATCAGAGACAGAGTAGGGAGCAGAACAGGCAGATCGACTGAAATACACTACCAAGGGGAGCAGCGGGCGAGGCAGGAGAGGTCTGCTGCGCCATGTGGGAAGCTCCCCGGCCGGGTATTGAACACATGCGGCAGTGGCTCTGGATAGCTTCATAGGCTGTGCTTAATCCATTGTGCCACCAGGGAGGTCTCCAAGGCTTATTTTTTAACAATGAATTGGGCAGTATGTAATTAGTTTTTATTGGGGACCGTTGATCAATCACTGGTGCTGTTAACAAAACTAATATTTAAATAGTGTTTATAAATGTAATTGTTGACTCCTTAGTTGTCTGATTGACAAAGAAATCTTCCCCCACACTTAATCATTCCCACAAAGATAACAAAATCTGTACATATGATGAACTTTATGTTCTCTTAAAAGTCAGCATAAAATCATAATCGAAGCCAACCATTTAATTGTTTGTATCATATTAGAACTGCAAGTTTGACCTGACTGACGCTCAGCACACAAAATCCTCTTCAACATTCACAAATAAGGAAAATACCGAATGTCCACAAATTATTTTTCAAGCCCAATATCCCTGGCTAGCTGAGGCTGCACCATCACAGGGACGTTAGGGAGGATGGGGCTCTAGGTGGGGATGCATGATGGGTTCCCGGCTGCCAGGCTGAGCCTCGCTGCACACATGCCATGCCAGCATTTGCCCGTTGGTTGGTTTGAGCCCTGCCCCCAACACTTGGTCCTTTGTCACCCTTTCTTCCTAGAAGGTATCTGTAATGCATGACTGGCCTGCGCAAAGCTGTTTCTGGCTTAATTCTTCTCAAAGTTTCTCTCCTGTAATACAGATTGGCTGTGGCCATGACTTACTGATTTAAAAGATGTTCCATTGGGTCCCCTCTCCAAGGCCGTGTTGGACCCTAACCAGAGTGTTAAAGTCAGTGGTGAGACCTGGGCTTACATGGCGACAGTGACCGTGACAATGTGAATGGCCTGTGGAGAGCTGAGGTGCAGGACTTGGGGACTGTTTGGACTGGGAGGAGGAAGCGGAGAGCTGTGAGGTAGAGAGGTGGAGACCCCAGATCTGACCTCACGACCACTGGGGCCAGGGACGCAGAGAGCTTGGGTCAGGGGTCCGAAGGAAGCCCAAGTCGAGGGGCCAGTCAAGGTTGGGCGGGCGGAGCTGCTCCGAGGCCAGCCTCTTGGGTGCGCTGGAGAGCAGCGCCAGGCAGTGAACGGTGAACATCAAAACAGTGACCGACCGTGGAGGCCCAAGAAGGAGAAGGAGCTCGGCCACCAGCATGCGGCCCTGAAGGGTTATCCGCACAGGGGCAGAGCTGCCGCAATGCCGTGTGTGTGTGTGTGTGTGTGTGTGTGTGTGTGTGTGTGTGTGTGTGTGTGTGTGTGTGTGAAAGCGTGTGACTGTGTAGGTGTGTGTATGAGAGTGTGTGAGTGTATGTGTGTTGTTGTATGTGTATGAGTGTGTGTTGTGTGTATGTGAATGAGTGCGTATAGTTGTGTATGAGTGTGTGTGTGTGTGTGGTGGGTGAGTGTCTGTGTAAGGCAGGTTCTGGGTTAGACACAGCTCCTGAACGCTGCCAGGTCTGCCCCCCTCCTTTGCCATTGGGATCTGCGAGAGGAAACTGCAGACAGCTCTTGTACGTCTGAAGCCGCTTCCTCAGAAAGATGCGCTGACTCTGCGTTGTGAAACTGGTACTTCTTTCATTTTGGAGCAGTTGGAAATCGCTGTGCATGAATCTTCAGGAACCAGTTGTTAGAATTCTCCATGTTTATGGAGCTTTATCTCACCTGAAAGTACATTTATTTAAAAAATATAGATGTGCAATATAAGCTATATCTTTTTTTTAAAAGCAAGAATCTCTTGAATTGTTTTGCAATTTTAAACCAAGTCCCTGAGGAAAACCAGTGCAAATCCAGGTTCTTCTGTACCATCCACAGGCCTGAGGCCATTCCACAGGACGCCTGGCCTCCATTGAGGGGCTGGCTTTCCCTCTCTCCTTGGCCCTGCCGAGGAGGGGAGGCAGCAATGCTGAGGTTGCTCACTCGCTGGGCCCAGCACATGGATGGGTCCCGAATGTTCCCTCCTGGCCTCTGAACCCACGAAGATCCCCTAAATCACTCCCATTCTATGTGTGGAGAGCCTGACTATCCACACAGAAAGTTATAGACTCTCCGCACATGGGTTTGGAATTTGAACAGCAAGAGATTTTATTCTGGAAACACTTTATCATCGCTAAAGCGACGGCTTCTTGAGTAGTTACCAGTTCTCTTGCCACGTTACCAGGATATACAGAAGGCACAGGGGGAAGGAAGCTCTGAGTCTGCTGCTTGCGAAACTCAAAGCCACAGCAGGAATGAGGGAGCCATCTGAGCCAGCATCTTGTCTGGAAATAATTACGCCTCGTGAGCAAAGCTGTGGAGACCTGCGGTGCGCGGAACATGGCTCGTCCCAGCGAGGGGAGCCAAACTCCCTTGTGTTTGGAGACAGCTGTTTCTGAGACGCTCCGGGTGCAAAGAGCAGGTTTTACCCATGACCCACAGCGTCAATTAGAACCAGGAATCAAGGTTCCTGACCCTATTAAATAACAATAGATCTATGAGTAGGGCAGCATCCTCCCAAGCTGAAGAATTATCTTTCATGTGCAGAACTATAGTCAGTTCTGTAGTTCTCATAGGATTAAAATCATGACAGGTTATTCTAGTATAAGGAGCATGTGATTAAAAAAAAAAAGCAGGCTCTGCAGACCCCACTCACTGGGAAATGGAAACACAGCGAGGCAAGAGGTTCCCCTTTTGGCCTGAACCCGGTTCTTTCCCAAGTCAGAGGACACGCCACGAGAAGCTCTGCTTTTAATGTGTGCGGGGTTCGAGGAGTAGGGAGTACGGGGTCCGCAGGCTGTCCCAATTCCATCACCTGACTCCTCTCTCTGTCAGAGGCACAAGAAGGAGTTCACAGTCCCTAAGTCCTTCAAGGAACAAGCTCAGATGCACATTTAATTTTGAGCCTTACAGAAACTGGGCCCTGGGGACACTGCAGGTCTTCGAAGTGACGGAAAGAGTTTCAGTTTTACCTGATTCTGCTCCTGCCAGTCCCTGGCATGTGAGAAGGCAAATGTACAAGGAGCTGGGGCTGGGGGTGCCCGCCGGGCTCGGTCAGTTGTGTGAGATGAAGAGCCCTGGAGGCCGCACATCAGCACGGCCACTGAGCGCCCAGCTTCGCCTTGAGCATGGCTGTAAGGGTGCTTTAAGTGCTCTGTACCACAGTTAAAAAAGAAGCGGGTGCCTAGGGGTTAAGTCTCAGCACTATCACCACTACTGCCCAAGTTCCATCCCCGGCCAGGGAGCTGGCCCACTTGGTGCAGCAGACCCCTCCTGTCTCGCCCGCTGCTCCCCTCAGCAGTGGGTTTCAGGACATCCGCCTGTTCTGCTTCCCACTGTGTCTCTGGTGAATCGTCTCACCCTCCACACCTCTGGCTTCCACCCACCCCAGTTCTTTTATGCAATAAAATTAAAAAAAAGAAGAAGCAGCAGCTTAAAAAAAAAAAGCTAGGGGGAAAGGCTGATTGAAGTAGCTGGAGTTCTCAGCAGGCCGTGACCCCTGCCCCCCAAGTGTTCTTATCGTCTCCCGGAGGTGGGCAGGACTCATGCCTGGTGTCACGCCACTGCTGTCATTAAGTTGCTTGTGTGGGAAGGATCTGGCAGGTGTAATCAAGGTCACTAATCAGTGGACGTTGATCCATTAACAGGGCCTGGCCTAGCCAGTGAGCTTTGAAGCAGTGGCTCTTGTCAGCCGTGCAGAGGCCTCGTGGGGGGCCTGGTAGGGGCTTCCGGGAGCCCCAGGGCCACATTGCTGCAACCACAGGCCCTGGATTCCACCTGCAGCCCGTGAGCTGGCAAGGGCGCCCTGGGGCCCGGTGCCTGGACTCCTCGCCCTTGGGCTCTGCAGCTCGGAAGTCTGTGCTGTGGTCAGAGGCCAAGTCTGTGCTGTCTGGCAGGCCGAGGTCCCAGGTGAATGCAGCCTCGCCTCTGTGCAGTCCATTTTTTCTCTTAGAAGCCTCTATATCTAATGGCCTCTTGATTTACTACTGAAATAATTACTGATACAGAACTAAATACATCCTGATGTGTGAGTAATTCCTTTGCCTGATAGTTTGGTCACTTCCTTAAGTGGGGGGCGGGGGCGAGCGCCATCTGCACAGAGTGTATTACTGGGTGTGGAGTCTCCCCCAGACCTCCCTGGGCCACAGCTGCCTCTCTGCCCCCCAGTGAGAGGGGAGCCCCCTGTGGGAAACAAGGTGCAGACGACCTTGTTTCATTTTGATTAAATAGAAGCTGGAGAGAACCCAGAGCAAGCGCCGGGGGCATGGGAGCCTGTGTTCTCCGGAGGCCGAGGCGCAGGTCAAGTAAATGCCCTTTCATCATTCCGCTGCTCTGCCGGGTGTGGGCCCCGGGGAGAGGCCGCGGGGAGAGGCCGAGTGTCCTCACAGCAGACTTGCTATTTGGTGGGCACCTGTACCTAAGGGCACAGCCGAGGGCGAGGGAGCCTGGGGCCAAGAATTGCTGAGCTGGACGGGGAAGGCAGTGGCGAGAGGACCTGGGTGACGTCTGTGACCACGGACGCTTCTGCACCCGAAAGGGTCCACTGGAGCCTCAATTCAGGCCTTGTGGGGATGGCAGGGGTGAGCCATGACCAGGCACTTCTTATCAGCACCTCCATCTGGGGACTGTTCCATATCCAGACTTCGAAGGGCCATCATCTCCGAGGTGCCCACAGTTGTTTAGAGTGAGGACAGTATCCTTGTTTTTAGGAGGAGCCTGGTAGACTATTTATGGGTGATGGAGTGTGATGTCAGATATTCTGTATCTCCACCCATCCATCCTCCCACCCACCTCTCCTCCTTCCCATCCATCCATCCATCCATCCATCCATCCATCCATCCATCCATCCTCCATCCACAAGAGAGAAACAGGAAAGAGTGAAGAGAGAAGAACAGTGACATTAACAATTGTTAGCCACTGAGTTACGTAGTTGACAACAACTGTGTAACAAGAGGGAAGCTCAAGTGAAGGGGAAAAGTGAATTCTTTGTACTGTTCTTACAACTTTTCTATCCACTGGGAACTACTTGAAAATAAAACTCAAAAGAATGGGTATCGTAATCACTTCTTTAAGCCAGCATTTTTGAAAGAACCAGGTCTCTGCTAAAGATGCATCAGTACAAAATGATGTCATTACCTTGATGCTGTATCCGTGTGTTTATGGCTGTCTTCCTAAACAGGCAGCCACTGCCGCATAAGCTTGATCTTGGCCTGGGAGCTTCCCACATGCGTGGCAGATCTCTCCTGCCTCTCCCGCTGCTCCCTCAGCAGTGTACTTCAGTAGATCCACCTGTTCTGCTCCCCACTCTGTCTCTGGTGAATCCTCTCACCACCCCACACCGCTGGCCTACACCCCAGTTCTTGTATGCATAAATAAATCTTTTAAAAAAAATAAGTGTGTGAATCACAGATATTGGGTCAGTTTTAGACTCATCATCACTATAGTACCATGGTGTGTATGTTAATAAAGAGAAATATAAAGCATTTTTCTCTTACAAATCTTTATCATCTAATAATCTATTGATTTATTCCTGAAATAATTACTGATTCAAAACTAAGTATATCCTGACACAGAAGTAAGTTCATTCCTCTGCCTGGTACAATTTGGTCAGTTCCTTAAGTAGAGGCCAGAGATCTGCTATTTAAAGAGAATAGCTAAAAGCCTGAGAAGTAAATACGAGTTTTTTATCTAGAAACATATTCTAAAGGACGTTCACAAGAACCGAGCATGACATGGGGTGTTACCTGGCTCAGAACTGTCCCCCGAGCTCCCTCTCTCTGTCTCAGAGTAAAGAAGTGGTTACAACGACACTTTCTTAGCAGACAGAACTGTGTAACAGTATAGCAGAGTTGCTGCAAAGTCTCAGCAGGGCAAGTGAAGGCAGGGAGGAAATATGAAGAAACATTTGTTGGTTTCAGAGCCAAATCAGTGTGAATGATTTTCCAGTTTGTCACTCCAACTGCTAAAACAAAACATTCAGGGAAAAAGGATTTGCCCTGTTGCTGAGCTGGGAACAGCGTGGGCAGGGATGGGAGTCTGGCTTTTCAGCAAGGACAACTTTAGCCCCTTCGGGACCCAGGATGTGGTCTGAATGCTGCGGAGCAAGTGTTTGATCCGGGCGCAAGTTAACTTTGGAGGCCTCTTTTATTTCATCAGTGAAAGTACACCTTATAGAAGCAGTTCCTTTTTTTCCTGTTCATCTTTTTTTTTAATAAAAAAGATTATTTATGCATATAAGAACTGGGGCATAGGCCAGAGGTGTGGGGGCTGAGAGGATTCACCAGAGATGGAGTGGGGAGCAGGAGAGGCAGCTCTTCTGAAGTACACTGCTGAGGGGAGCAGCGGGCAAGACCAGAGAGGTCTGCTGCGCCATGTGGGAAGCTCCCTGGTGGGGGACGAACTCATGCTGCAGTGGCTGTGATAGCTTCACAGACTGAGACTTAACCCCCTGAGCCACCAGGGAGGCCCTTTTTTCCTACTCATCTTTAAGTTACTGTTAAGAATCTGCACTACCCCACTTCCCCCCCCCCCCCTTCTCACCGGGGGATGCCTTTCCCCACCACTTTCTACTCCTGATTTTCATTCCCCAAACAGTTTTAATATAGAAATATGGATTTAAGATAATCTTAGGAAGAAAATGAGAAAGGATTTAGCAGTATAAGGGCTATAAAATCTGGAGAACCCCTTCTAGTCCGTGTTTCAAGATTGAATATCATTGATTCAAGTAGAGAAATTCCTGGAGCATGAACATTCTAACATGTCAGTGAATAATGTAACTGAATTATCTTTGTCTTGGTGTCTGGTTTATGTGGTTTTTTTCTTTTCCTTTGCCTTCTCACTGGCATCTGAATTATATCATCCTCCTGAATTTCATATGCCTCTCTAGTTCACCTTAAATTCCATCTGGATACATAATATCCACATCGCCAACTGGTGTCCGAGCAGCCCTCAGTTACATCTTATTTACTGCAGAATCATCAATAGATGTACCATAATATCAAAATCATAGGCCTGTTTTCAGTGTTCTACTCCTCACAAATCATGTCTTGTTAAAAGCGCAATTCATACAAACTAGATGCCTAACACCAAGGAAATGGCTTAGTCAGTTATGGTGCATCGAGACTGTGGAATATTATGCCACTGTTTAAGTGATAATTGAGTAGGCTGTTTTGACATATAGAACAGAAACACATTTTCTGGAAAAAAGACATATAAAAGATACATCTACTTTGTAATTATGCTAAATATTGGAGAGCGAGTTAAGGGTAATATGCAAAAATGGTGGGGAGATGCAGGCACGTTTTACAAAATTATTTAATCTTGATGACACGTGCCTTTAAATAAAAAAGCAGTATGATTCGTGAAGTTTGTGAAGGAAAGCATGACTCATATGGTTGATCCTGAGCCCTGCTGCTCACACACAGAACGGCCTAAGTCCTTACTCTTACTGGAGAACGAGCCCTGGGGAGTTGGCTTTGAACGAGCACTGGGGAGTTGGCTTTCTCCCTGTGTATAATATTTAAGCGTCAGGGGCTCAGTAGGTCTCATTTGCCCACAACTGTCAGAGTGATGCCGATGAATGATGTAGGGGGAGTTACAGTGAGGAAAAATGTTCATTTGGTCAAGAAATATTTCTCAAGGAGCAGATCCGGGGTGAACCCTGCCCCTCAGAGGGTGTGCTCTAGGGGAGAACATTACTCCCAGGGAGGTTGGCCCTACAGTGTTGTTTTTAATAAGAAAAGACATTTTGCTTTGAAGAGCTGAAGGATATTTGACACGTTTTGCTGACCAGCATCCTCGCCCCAGATTCTCCCTGACACGAGGTCTTGGCGGGGGTCAATTCACAGGCGCTCGGCTGGTGTAGAGGCTCAAGTGGTTACATCATCCTTACTTCCTCCCGCCCGGTGTTTCCACAGGGGCCAGCCTGCCCCTAGCTCGGCCAGCCAGCTGTGTTCTTAGCACTCTCGTCCTGAATGAAGCGGAGAAAGGGCTGGTCCTTGCTGCCTCTCAGGATTCCAGAAACCTCTTGTTTCTGCTGCTTCCCAACCTGGCCTTCAGTCTCCCGTTCACTCTCTGAGCCACACTGCTGTCCTCCCACACTCCCACCTACCCCCTCCCCCCGCCCAGTAAGTTCCTCTTTGCTTACCTTTCTTTGCCAGAGCTGGTTTCTGCTGTTGGCAGCTGAGCTCGCTAATGGACAGGGGCACGAGCGCGGTCCCTTCGCTTGGCGCAGGGGTTGGGACTTGGCAGACCCCGGGCAACTCAGCTGGCAGGAGTCTGGAGAAGTTACTAAAGCTCTGAATGCCTCAGCCTCCTCAGTTGAAATTGGGGGGAATGGTGAACTGAGGAAATACGAATTTGCAGGGTTTCGTTCCCAGGTTTCCAGTTTTCCTTCTCCTGATAAACGTTCAGGATGCTCACCAGCGTGACGTTTATTTCCTACAGCTCGATTTCTTGGCGGGGCTTAGTCCTGCTAAAATCAGCAGATAATTTGCTAATGGAATAATGTGCGTATTTGTCGACCATATAAAAATTGGAATATTTGTCGACACTAGTACACAATGGAATAGCGTGATTTTGTGGACCATCGTTAAAATGGAGTAATATGTTTATGTTGACAACATTAAAAACCCAACGTGAAGAACCCTTTCAGTCCATTAGAGTCACAAAAGGGAGATTTAGGGAATTCGATGCATCGTCCAATGACACTAGTCTCTAAAACACACAACAGCAGTGCTGAGCTACCTGGCCAACATCTCAGGGCCGCCATGCGGCCCCTCCCCCACCCCACCGCTTAGTGCCGGGGCCTGCCCTCTGAAAGCACAGGTGTCTTGAGCGTGCGGCTCTGGGGTGCAGGCTTGAGTCCCACCCCATAAGCGTCTGAACAATCCATTCAGCCTGTTTAGGAAAAGCCTCTAGATCTGGGTTTTAAATGGTGGATCATATTCACTTTCTCCTTAAGCCTGCAGAGGTGAGTTAGGCCCACACATCATAGCCTGGGTTAGTCAGGGGGGTTACTGCTCCTCAGGCCACGTGTGACCTGTCACTGACATGGGGCTGCCATGTGTTAGGAATTCCCCTTGGGCCTGGCCAGGGAACAAGGGACGGGTTCCTGAAAGTTGTCAGCTCATTGCTTCAGAGGTGCGGTTGCTGGGACTCACGTGAAACCGGCATTTCACCCGACTGTACCCCCAGGGGCTGCTGCTCACAACGTCTTTTTCTGCCCACTTGTTGAAATAGTATGATATGAATGATTTAATAATCATGCTGATCTTTACTTTCCATTCTTTGACTTGGACCCCAGAGATATGCCCTCAAGGAAAGAAAAAGGACTTGAGTATCTAACTCCAAAGTGACTCTCTAACCAAACTTCAAGGATATTGCTAAACGAAGAACTTGACTGTGCAAGTCACCCTCAAATTTAGTGTCTTTGTTTTTTATTGAGGTAACACTGGTTTTCAACACTGTGTATGACTCAGAGGTGTAGGACCACATCTCCTCAGATGGCTGTTACCACGCCCCACCCGCCACCAAGGGATCCGGAGTCCTCCACTATTGCCACCTCCCACTTTGTTCTCCGTCCTCCCCCACCGACCCCTGGTAGTGTCAGTTCTACAGTCAGACTTCTGGTGTTGACTGCTGGTTTGGTTTGTCTGACCCTTTGTTTGGTTTCTCTATATTCCACATAAAAGAGACATATCTTTTTTTGACTTTCTTCTTCTGACTTATTTCACTTGGCATTATCCGCTCCACTTCCATCTGTGCTGTCATAGATGGCAAGAGGTCATCTTGTTTAAAGCTGAGTAGTATTCCATCGTGTATATACCACAACTTCCTAACCCACTTGCTCTCCTTCGGTACTTAAGATGTTTGAAAACAAATGCTCACAGGCATGTGCCACAGAAATAAGTCCAACCAAACATAGGTCAGCCTGCTTAACTGTGGAATAAGCTGGTCAGCAACAGAGGGAAGGTTTGAGGCAACGAGAGGTCACAGCAGCATGACGGAGCCCTCAAAGGCACGGTGCCCTTTGAGTTAACTCCCAAGCCTTCGAAGAAAGAAAAGGTCTCTCAGGAGTGTGGGTTGTTTCTTAGTTTGCTTGTTGTCCCCTCTCCCTCCTCCTCATCTCCATCTCCCTTCCTGTCTACTTCAGAGGTGGCAGAGGACCCACAAAGCGGAATGTACCAGATTCCTTTCATCCCTCAGTGCTTTGTGAGATTGTCCACTGAGAACCACTGGCTTGTTAGCCCCAATACATGGCAGCCTCACACGGCAGAATGTTCAACAGCGCATCAGGCAGCAGCACGAGGAGCGGTAGGATCTCGACTGTGCCCTTCTGGTGAGAAGCTGGAGCAGACCCTGTGAGCACGAGAGACCGCTGCTTCTTGCGAGCCAGCTCCATATGGGCTCTGACAGTAGAACTTTCCTTGGCATATATGTTCTCGCCAAGTTCTCTTCCCTTATTCCAGTACTTCGACAACACCGTGATAGAGACTTTAGATGACAACACTCACGCATTTTCCTCTTACCTCAAAAAGCTGTTCTTCAGAATGCCTTCTGACCCCAAGGAGGAAGTGCCATCCTCCTCTGGGCTTCCCCTAGGGGAGCGGGGCGCAGCACAGCGCCTTAGACCTGCTCCCTTCTTCGGGGACCTGATTTCTTCATCATCTTCATCCTGTTATTTTCAGCCAGTCCCTCACCCACAGCCCTTTCATCTCGGCATATAAAGGTACTTAAAATCTTGCAACTTCTTGAAATGCCTAATAAAAAAGATACACGACATCTTCTGTCTCTCCCATATCCACCAGTGGTTATCTTTTAATCTCTTCCCTTCCCTTTCTATACTTCTTCAAAGAGACGTCTGTACCCTCTGCCTCAGCTTCTTCACCCCCCAGCCCCCTCTTGGCCTCCCCAGGGTCCAAAGGCTGCCGAAGGCAAAGATTTCTGGCCCAGTGTTTCTTGAAGTCTAAGCTCCACTTGTCTGTGCTGGAACCCCGGGGAGGGCTGCTCCTGTGTATCTTGGGGGTGTGTGGGGGGATCTGGCAGGATTCCACAGTTTGGGGGAGCTCTGGTGACTCATGTTCACCCAAGTGTAAAAGCCGCCAGCTCATCCTGCCTCGCAGAGTGGAGCGATGAGATGCTCCGTCTCTGCACACGGTGTCGGGCGCCTCTCTCCAAGGCGGGGCTGTTCTGACTTGTAAGAGAAATTCTCCCTAAGTTACATCATAGACCATGGGAGAGGGGCAAAGAGGGAACACAAACACATTTTTGTCCTGAAGAAAAATTTAAAAGTTTGACCTCATTTTCTTTCTCTTTATTATTTTGCTGGTTACTTATGACTGACATCGAGATTAGTCTTGGTTTCTGCAGACTTCGGCATGAAAGGCACGGTGGAGGGGCTCTGCCTCTGCCTTGTAACCCAGAACGGAATGACCCACTTGCTGCTTGGCTTAAGAGAGGGTGGCGCGGGAGGGAAGTGGCTGTGTCAAGTGGGTGTGGGTTTAGGAGATCCAGTGCTTCTCTCTGCCCCCATCACCTCATGCCAAGTGGGTGTGGGTTTAGGATCCAGTGCTTCTCTCTGCCCCCGTCACCTCATGCCCTCGACACCAGATTTTATCAGCGATATGAGAGGGTGGATGCAGGTAGAAATGTGCTGTCTTGAAAACCAAGGCTGCTTAAAAAGACAAAGGGAAACAAGTGTGCCAAACCCAATCCAGGCCCTTATCTCCTGGTTTGCATTTCTTGACTGACAGAGCCCTGCCAGGCCAAGGCGCCTCCACCCTGCGGCTGCGGTCAGCTTCTGGCGGAGGCAGACTCTCAAGGTAACAGCTCTCTGGACAGGACTTCTTGGTGACCTGTGTGAGGGAGCAGCAGGCGGTACAGGAGAGGTCCCCTGCGATCCTCCTGTTCTGCTCCCCACTCTGTTTCTGGTGAATCCTCTCACTCTCTGCACCTCTGGCCTACACCCCAGTTCTTGTATGCATAAATAAATAAAATTGGAAAAAAAAAAAAGAAGAGCTAACATCTGTTGTGCCATTTTTATAAAGGAATGGTTTAGGGCCTCCCCAGTGGCGCAGCGGTTGAGCGCTGCGCTGTGGAGCTGTCGGCAGCGGTGACGCAAGTTCAACGCCCGGCCGGGGAGAATCCCACATGGTGGGGCAGACCTCTCCTGCCTCGCCCACTGCTCCCCTCAGCAGTGTACTTCTGGTCTGCCTGTTCTGCTCCCCACTCTGTCTCTGGTGAGCCCTCTCGCCGCCCCACGCCTCTGGCCTGTACCCCAGCTTGTATGTAAAAAAAAAATATATATATATATAAAAAAAATAAAGGAATGGTTTAGCCATGACAGAGAAATGGTATCTGTCTCTTCTGAACTAGGTCAGAGCCCTTTAAACTGGGCCACAGACCTTTGGACAAGGCAAGAATGATTGTTCTCAGAAACCTTGACGCAAACAATTGTCTGAGAAGTTATTGGGTGCCCAGAACGGATGATTATGGACTTCCTGTAGAGCACAGAACTGGTAACCGATTATGTCCAGTCAAGAATAGTTGAGCCTGGTTAACATTCGTCAGCTCTTCTCTAACCACTCATCTCACTACCTTCTTTTCCTCCCATAAAACCCCCTGACTCTGTCTCTTTAGGGAGGAGGGCACATTCTAGATTTTCTAGCAGAAAATCTGCTTAGCCCGAATTTATAATTCTGTGATCCCAAATAAACACGTTTGCTTCTTGAAGTTTGCTTCTTGAGGGTGACTCCTGCCAAAATGCCCACATGTCCTCACCCGAGCCCCGATTTTCTGGGTGGGCAGGCTCCCCCTTGCAGGATGGTGGTGATTGTGGACTGCTTTTCCTCCCCACAGACAGCTTTCCCCAGCTCATCCCTTCCCTCCCTCAGGCCCCAGCGTGGCCCCACAGCCCGGCCCTCTGGTGACGGGAGAGCGCGGAAGGCCTCCCGTGTGGAGAGGGCGCTGCTCCGCCCTGGCTTTCTCAGGTGGGCCTGGCCGGGCTCCTGCACATCCATAGAAACAGTGAAGGAATGTGTGTCCTGCGCCCCCATCCCACTTTGGGCAGAGACCGGGAGCAGCCAGTCACTGTCTCGTGGCGCACACTCAGCGAAGCCACAGAGGCCTGGCTGGAGCGGCGCTGTCTTCTCCCGCGTGCACACAGCGGTTCAGAGGGCTGAGCGTCTTTGCTTCCTCACTGGAAGGCTGCCTCATGGTGGAGAGGTGGGGTTAGGCCCTTCGAGGCCCTCAGGGGTGACTGGAGTTGGGGAGACAGAGCGCTGTTATAAAGGAGAGTTCCGCAGTGCATGACGTCACCAGCGGGAAGGAACGGGGTGATGCAGTTTCTGAGCAGGAAGGTGCCCTGTCCTTGGTGGGGGGAGGCCTCAAGGCTGGGCCAACGCCCCAGCTTTCTGCTGCATTCTTGGAGAAAGCTCTGGAGGTGTGGCAGGGCAGGGCTGGTTCCCATCCTCCCAGAAATAAAGCTGACAGAATGACATCACACTGTGCGCAAGGGCGAGCTGGGTGGGGCGCGGCAGCAGTTTATAGACTTAAGTGGCCTCCCTTCTCCTCACCCCCAAGTTGAAATTCAGTTCCCCACCCCACAGTAAAGTCAGTGGAGTCCAGAAGTCCCATTTCACAGATACTGGGGGAGGCTTCCAGAACTTCTGTCTACAGTCTTGGGAAGACCTGCTAGGATGGGTCTAGGGGTACACTTCACCCCAAAATGCCTCCCTGAGAGAAGACATGGTACCACCTTCCCACTTCTAAAACCTCCAGTGATTGCTTTAGTAGACCTTCCGCTTTTTATCAAGTAGGAGAGGATTCTCGGCCTCCTTCCCAGGACATCCAGTGCACATGTGCCTGACACGTAGGAGGAGCTGAGAGGCTGCCTCATGTCAAAGCAATTGTGGGAAAATGAGCAAGATTTTCTTTCCTTTGGCATATTCACTAAGAAGGCTGCTTTCTAAATGAGAAGGCTAAAAAACTGAATCTCTGTGTAATAATATATTTTGAACACATAGATGGAGTATATGTATTTATTTTTGTAAAAGATCATATATATGTTAGTTTTATACTTATATAGCTTGTATATTTATAGTGTACACCATATGTATTTATATTTGTAATATACACTATATATATATATTTTGAGTGAAAAGGGAGAAATGGAGATGAAAATATTTCATGTTGAAGACAACTGGGGAAAATGCTGTAATATAACGGCGAAGTTAAGAAGCCGATTGTGATAGCACACACATAGCTTAGTGATTAAAAATGTATATCAAATGTCCACGCACACATGCTTGGGAAAGAATGACAGGAAAAAATGTTGAAATCATAGCAGTGATCTTCTCTGAGGAGTATGAGTGATTTGTTTCTTTTTTAAATATTAAAAGAATCAATGAAAAACGTGACATTTGTAACATGAAAGACAGTACTCATTTTTAAATGATTTTTTTTTAGCATCTAGAGGTGGCAAGTGAATGCGGGTTATGCGATATTCTGGGGCGGTCCAGTTAGGATGTTTCTCCTCATGATTTACTAATTTCCCTTGCTCTGCAAATTGGCCTGGTCCCCACCCACAAGGCCCTGCTTGTCCCCTTCCTGCCTGGGGCAGCAGCTCCCTGGGGCTGTTGAAGTGATGCCAGCCCCGTAAACCCACAGATGAGCACCCCCCACACTGTAACTGTGCAGCTGATAGATGTGGCCCTTGAGGAGAAGCGAGAGGATGCTGTGGAGACCTCATCCAGGGAAGCATAAAGAAAGCGCAAGGAACCACTTGCTTCTGGGGAGTAGCAAAGAGCATCTGTCTTCAAACTCACAGGGCTGGGTATGACAGCTCTTAAAGCAAAGCCTTTCGCCATCCTTTCTGGGACGTGCTTCTTCCTTCTTGCCAGCATCCCTTGTCCAGTGCTGAAACGGGACCCCCTTGTCCGGCTGTGTCCGCACCTCTGGGCAGAGGTCGCAGTGGTCTGGTGCTGACGTCATCAGTCTGAAGGGGCCTTCTCAGGACTAGTCGAGGGCCAGGGCAGAGGCGAGGCTGTCAGTCGTGCCACAGGGACCCGAGTACCAACCTGAGGGTGGGTAAGGGGTGAAGAGGGTCCTGGGGTACGCTTTTGAGTGCCCGAAGCAAGTGACTGCCTGAGAAACGTGCATACAGTAGTTCTGTGGGGCCTCCCCATCTGACGGGATGGACCGCCCCCGGCTGCTTGCATCCTGCCCTGCTTTATGCCTGCACAGCTGGCGTGCCTGGGCTGTGTGTGTTTACTCTCCATATTTGTGTCCTAATCTGTAAGTCCCGGGGTCCATTCCCTTTGCAGAAGGTGTCTTCGTGTCTGTCTCTTCTTTAGAAAGTCTCAGAGAGGAGATACTATGAGTCTGGGTAATTGAGAGCACAGTGTTTTTCAAACTGTGTCTTGAGACAGGTTAGTGGGTGGAGAAGTCAATTTCATGGGTTAGAGTCAGCATTTAAAAGAAAAAGGATGAAGGAGAAACAGTGGGATAGGGAGGAAGTGAGCTGAGTTGAAACTCTCAGCTTATTGTGTAGAGTAAGGGTTAGCACGACTTCCTGGAATTTGTATGAAACATTCATTTTGGTGTTCTATGTACGTGTGTGTGGTGTTGGGGTGTCGGTGAGTCGGGACGCCTCTGGCTGCTTCTGTGGGCTGGGGTATAAGAAGAAATGAACACTGGTCTCTGCCCCTGGTTCCAGCCACAGGCTCCTAACACCCTAAAATCTTCTGAGCGACAGAGGGTCTGTTCTTCATAATGAGCCCCTCTTGACCATACCTGAGTTTATGCTAATGAGATGACTCGGGGGGGGGGGGAGGGGGGGGCCTCTGGTGGCTTTCGATGGGGCCGGCAGCCAGAGGAATCGACCATGTGGTCGGAAGGCTGGGCCCTTCAGCCTCCTCTGAGCTCTGGGGAGAGGAGGGGTGGAAATTTTCAGCCACCAACGGCCAGTGATTTACTCAATTGTGCTTAAATAAAGAAGCCTCTGTAAAGCCCTCCAGACAGCTGGTGGCACTAGTGGTGAGCGCTGAGGACCTGGGGGATGCGGACCCAGAAGGGACCAGGAAACTCAGTCCTGGCGCCCCCACACCTTGCCCTGTGCGTCTCTTTATTCGGTTGTTCCTGAGTGTGCCCTTTATGATGAACCAATGCACCGAGTTAGGGTGTTTTTACTAAGTTCTCTGAGCCACAGTAATGAATTATGAAACAGGAGGGGAGAGTGGGTCACGATAGGAACCCCCAGACTTGTTGGTCAGACGAGAGTGAGGGTGGCCTGGGCACCTTTTCCGGCTGAGTCCGTGGTGGGCTGCCCTGTGGGGTGAAGTCCTCAGCCCTGGGGTCTGTGCTAGCTCCGGACAGTGTCTGAACTGAACTGAATTGCAGGACACCCAGTCGGTGCCGGAGGACCAGGTGGCATGGACAGCCCCGTGCATCCGGTGTCAGCAAGAAGACGGCCCAGGGGCCACGAACGAAGAGCTGAAGTTCCGCCGTGACTCCTGCAAGCAGGCGGGCCCGGCCTCTCTCCTCCGCGCCAGCCCAGCTGGTAAGCAGGCTCCCTCTCCTCCTCCTCCGAATTTGTTCCCTCCTGGCACGGATCAGGCACGTGCTGTCTCCCTCACTTGTTTGGAAATGAATGAAATACTGTCACAGTGTTCGCTATTTCGTTCCGGGTGTGCCTCTGAACTCCCCAGTTCTGGGGAATGTCAGCAAAAAGAGGCAAAAGCTGCCTCGTCTAGCTTTTGTTCTCCAGCATAGCACTGCCCAACAGAAACAAAATTCAGCTGCACAGGTAATGTGAGATTTTTTAATCACCACTAAAAACAAACAAACAAAAAGAAATGAGTGAAATTAATTTTAATATTATGCTTTATTTAATCCTAAATATCTGAAATGGCATCATTTCAACAGAAAGTGATTATGAATGGGATGGTTGACATTGTTTTCGGCCCTGTGTTTTTGATTCCACTGTGTATCTACTGCAAAGGACATCTCAACTCAGGGTCATCCTTCAAGTGCTCAGCAGCCAGGCCTGTCGGCGCCGCGGTTGTCGCACTCAGAGGCCAAGGGACTTGCCGAGCATCCCAGCTGCTGAGGGGCTCGGCCGTGCTCGCCTCTGAGGAGTCTGCCTGGGCCACGCCCTTGCGTGCTTTGCTCTCTGCTGGACGGCGCCTGTGCCTCGCCACCAAGGGCATGGGGTTTCCATGGAAAGGGAGGGGGTCCTCGGGGGCTGGAGAGGAGCGCGCTGGCTTGCGGCTGCGTTGGCCGTCTGCACTGCATGTGGGCAGGACGGCAGAGGCTGGCAAGTGTGCACCTGGGGTCTGCGGCCAGTCAGCAGAGTGGGCCCCTGGGGCCCTGGGGCCCTGAGCCTGAGATCTCGGGCGCGTAATGTGGACCTCTAAGCCCAGACCTGTTGCTGTGTGGCCCAGGCAGGAGGAAGCCGATATCCCGGAGCCGGGAGGTCAGGCAGCTGGGAGGGCCATGGCAGGCGCTGCGGAAGGTTGTCGGGCGGTGTTTATTAAAAATTCCCAATTTTTTTTTTGCCCTGCCATTTTGTTTCTGGACATTTATTTTAAATATGTCATTGTAGGTATTTCTGAAGACTTGGCCATCAGGGTGGGCATTTAGTATATATATTTTTTAATAGCCTCAGTGTTAAAGGGTGCTTGTGTCTCTAGAGAGGGAATGAGTTATGATACATCCTACTGAATGACCTTAAAATTCTAGAGCAAAACTTGTAGCACTCTTCTGGAGAAATAGTGTGTTGGGTTGATTCTTGGCAGGGCTCAGGGGTCACTTTCTTCTTGTTCCTCAGCCTTACTGGTTCGGGGTCCCTTCGTTTCTCTTTTTCATTTGGCAGAGTATTCTCCCTCAACGAGGATGAAATGCAGAGTGGAGAGGTCAGCCCTGGCCTGATAGTTAGAGTGTCTCTTTCTTTAAATGGCCTGATTCCATTTTATCTATTACTCTTCCATTTGTCTACTTAAAAATAATCAAACTCTGATGATAGATCTTGAAGTCCCTTCTTGAAAATCAAATTCTTATCACCTGTAGTACTTCTGCAGTTTTGTAAAAAATCCAACTTAAATTTAATGTTTTATATGCTTCATAGACCACACATTTGCATGGTTCCAAATTCAGAAGGTACAACTGTATGCGGCCTGTGAAAAATCTTTTTCCCATTCTGTGTCCTCACTGTGTTGCTCCTGTCCCCAGGGCCAAACCATTTTTTCTAAAACCTGCGTCCCCTTCCAGAGCTATCTCAAGTATAATATCTATGCGGAAACACAGGTATTATTCTCCTTCCCTGTCTTCTGTTACACAGAAGGTGGCTTGCAATGCTTACTGCTTTTCACCTTGGGTTGTTTAGGGCTTTTCCCCCCCACTTAAAAATATCTTGAAGCAGAACAGCAGTGTTGAGAAAGCTCTCCCCCAGAGGCATAGCGTTGCAACTGACGAATCACTCAAAATCTCTGGAGACTGATCAAAGCGATTACCACACCTTCAGAGTCGTGTAGCTGCAGAGACAGTAGGACGCGCTTAGCGCCGGGAGGTCAGTGCTGGGGCTGCGTGTTCCTGCGCTCTGTGCTGCCGACCAGCTGCTCCAGCAGGCTTGGCAGCTGAGTGGCAGCCCCTGTCTCCCCAGCTCCGTGGGGAAGAAGAGCAACGGCCTGTGCATTCGGCAGCAGTGGGCATTGGCAGGTCCCTCCTCCCACAGCGCCAGTATAGTGGGCAGCGGCAGCCAGGTGGCTGAGCCTGTTTTCCCTTTCCTACCCTCTCTGTCCAATGGCATAGAAAGATTGTAGGTGGGACTGATGAAAAATGCGCCCCCTGGTTGTGAGAGAACAGCTCTGGTGGGCTTGGCCGCTTTGGGAAAATGCCCATGTCCTCCAGACCCCCCAGGTAGCAGAGCTATCCCAGGTAGACTTGACAGCTCGCGAAGACTGGAAAATCCCGACTCCCTCCTGACCTGAATCCCCAGCTCGGGCTGTGGAAGACCTGTGCTAGGTGTTAGCACCCGCTGCCCCCGCCCCCTGCCTCACCCCACAGCTCCTGTGGGTAAGTCAGGAGGGTCCCTGACTTCTCGGGCAGCACACAGAGGTCCTGTCCAGGCACTGGCCAGAGCGCACCTCAAGACTGGCAGCACCCTCCCGCTGTGAAGGGCTCTGCTTTCGTTTGTCAGACTGGCGAGCCAGTTTGTGTCCCGCATTATTAGCGACAGCAAAGTCAAGCAGCCATTGGTGGAGGCTCGCAACTAGGTGTGAGCCCAGCAGAGGCCGGCCGGCCAGGGTGTGTGGGGAGGTCAAAGAAAGAGCCTGTCAAAGGGCCCGGCGAAAAGCCCCGAGCTCCCTGGTGGTTGGGGGCTGCACGTGCACGTCCAGCCTGGGCGATGCGACTGGTGACCGGGGTGGGGAGCCCTGGCTGACGGTGGGGACAAACCTGTGAACTCCGGTGCGCTGCAGCAGTCTGCGGCCCACAGATCGCGGTAAACGGTGAAACCTGACAGGTCCTGGGTGTGCAGACAGAACCTCTGACCAATCGGGGACCGACAGGGTGACCTGCAGAAACAGGCTTAGAGATAAAGTGGAGGGCAGGAAGTTTGAGGAGAAGGCAGAGTCTGCACAGGGGAGAGCATGTGGGGCTCTCTGAGCCGGCCACCTCAGTAATCAGAGACAGCAGTGATCCCCAGAGGGGCAGTGGTATGTAGAGTTACTGCCATGTATTACACAGTCTTCAACCCCAGTGATGAGGCATACAAAGAAACGGGGTGAGGGAGCGAGGAAGCAAACAACAGAAACTACATTTGAGGCGCCCAGATGTTGAACCTATTAGAAGACTTCAAAGCATGGTCAGTAACTAAAGAAGTAAATGGCTAAAGAAGTAAAGAAAGGCAGGGTGATGATGTCTCATCAGTGGGAACTATAAAGAGATAGAAAGTCTGGGGCTTCCCTGGTGGCTCAAGGGGTTGAGTGCAGCACTACGAGGCTATCCAGAGCCACTGCAGCACGAGTTCGATCCCTAGCCAGGGAGCTTCCCCCATGGCGCAGCAGACCTCTCCTGCCTCGCCCGCTGCTCCCCTCACCAGTGTACTTCAGTCCATCTGCCTGTTCTGCTCCCCACTTTGTGTCTGGTGAATCCTCTCACCACCCCACACCTCTGGCCTATACCCCAGCTTGTAGGCATAGATAATTAAATCTTAAAAAAGAGAGAGATAGAAAGTATGAAGTAGAGCTGAATGGAAATTATAGAATTGAAAGTATGATAACTGAATTGAGAAGCTGACTCAAGGGCCTCCACTGCCCATCTGAGGCAGCAGAAGAAGGAATAAGCAAACTGGAAGAGAGTCATGGAGATTAGGCAATACTGAGAGCAAAGAGAAAAGAAAAGGAAAAAAAAAACACATTTTGAGTCTCAGAGAATGTGGGGCACTGTTAAGCACATCAGCATATGCTTTATGGGGGTATAAAAGGAGAGGAGAGCAGGAAAGGAACAGAAAAACTAGTCAAAGAAACACTGGCTGAAAACTTCTCAAATTTGCTGAAAATTGTTAAGGAGCTAAGTAAGAGTAAAGCCTAGATTAAAGATGAAACCTAGACACACCTTGCTCAGGAAGACAGCAAAGCAAGTTGCTATGTCCATGGGATGGTGTAGCCATGCCTGAACCACACAGAGTAACAGGGGTGACATGGTGGTCCCCTGAAAGGAAAATGGGGAAATGCATGCCTGCCAGAGAAAATAGCACGCCCACTCCCGAGAGCGATCCTCAGCCACTAAAATGACTGAACTGCAACCTGAATCCAGAGCTTTGTCCGGAAACGGAGGCTGCGAAGCGCAGTGTTTGAATCCCAGCTCTGCCCCTGCTGGCGGTGAAACTGAGGATTTATGGAAGCCTTTCTGTCCCACATCTGTACAACAGGAACTCTAGGGCCTGTCTTGTAGGATCCTCATGAAGATTAAGTGAGTTAAAATAGCTGAAGTGCTTACAGCAGTTGCTGGCACATACTAAATATTAGATCTGATTACGGAGACTCTTTCATAAGGCTTTGCAAGCCGAGTAACAGGCAGCTGGCTCATAACACACAGACCAATTAAAAGTGGACGCTGAAGGGCAGCGCTCCAGGCGGAAGTCAGACTTCCTCTCCGAGGGGGCGTGATGCCAGTGTGGCTGTGGCGTTCGCTTGGGGCAGGAGCGGAGTGGAAGGGAGGTGGGCTGTGTCTTGTGGAGCCAGTAGACTGTCTGAGGAGGTAATGATTTCCCCCTAAATTCATCTCGTGGGAGCACCCCAAAATCACGCCTGTGCCTCTTATCTATATCCAGAAAAGTCTGTGGGGCGGGGTGGGGACCGAGGTCTGGGCATGTGCCCTGGTTATGGCTAGGGATCCCGGAGGAAATGTCATCTTCACCCAAGTCCATGAAACACTCCGTTTCTGTGGCCCAGACACTGCAGAGACAGGAATCCCAAAGCCTTGACCTTGGGCTAAGGGAGCACATGGTGATGAGAGCAAAGGCACAGCACAGTGCAAGACAGTATAGGGTATGTGACATGTCCAAAGTGCTGTGGGAAACTAGTGGGGGCGGGGAGTGTGGAGAACTTACATCTGGGTGAAGACCTCATGGGAGAGGACCGTGAAGTCAGATGATGAAGGTGGGGTCTCTCCCGTCAAAAGAAGCCGCTTCTGATCGGAGACTGGGCAGGCAGAGCGGTCAGCTGGGACATGCGTGGACATGAGGGGTAAGAAGAGGAGGGAGCTCTGTGGAGGTCTGGGATTGTTTTCCCGAGTTTGGTGTGACCTCTCCTGCTAAACACATGAAGTGGACTAGTCACAAAAGCAAATAAGACCATGCCTGGACGTTTTGACAGAAATGACTTCCATTTGCCAACTTTAAGTCGTGTCGGAGGGCAAACTTAAGAAGATTTTAGAGATTTTTTATAAGCTCTAAGAGCAAATACTTCTCAAATATCTTTGATGATAAAGCACGGAAGGATGTGCTCCATCAAAAGAGGGAAGTAAATCAAGAAAGAAGAAGGCAAGAAGAACCGCGATACGGGAAACACAGGATTGAGCATACAAGGGAGGTAGAGGGGATTCCCAGGACAGCGGCCGGGGGAGATTCCAGAATGTGACCCGTGGCCACAGAGAGAAGCCAGCCCAGGTCGGCGCAGGTTGGAGCGCTGCAGAAGATCTGTTTTCAAAAGATCTGAAATTATTAGAATGCTCAATGCTTCTAAATATTGAGGTGGCGGTGGCGAGACTTGAGGTTTCTAGTTAGGCATGTAAGGAACTTAAAGTCACCACTGCATCCTAACAACAGATGAAAAATAAACTAAAAAACCAACAATTCTTCTTAGAGCTGTCAGAGAAGTAAGGTCCCGGGATAAATTGTTGCCTCCAAAATTGGAAAGACAGCTGGTTGGATACGGAAAACCAGAACTTACCACAGCAGGGACCTGTGAGCCAGAACCTCCATAGGAACCTGAGCTGCAGGCCAAAGCCTGAACGGTAATGGGCAAATTGCTTGAGGCTCAGTGTGGACAGCTCTTGAGAGAGAAAAACTCCAGGAGGACCCAGTCACAGGGGAAGAGGGTCATCCTCTTGTGAGTTTTACCTCCAGGAACTTGACCAGGTTCCCACAGTAAATACGTAGTGGAGAAAGATCCCTTCTTGCTTTTGGCAGAGAGAGGGTAAAAGGGCCATTTTGATATACACCAGAGCATTCTGCTTCTCGTAACAAGGTCTGCCCTAGGAGAAACCAGTTAACTAGAGCCTGCCTTGCAAGAGTTTCGTGAGAACCTAACTGACTTGGGGAAGAACACTCACCTCTAGCCCATGATAACTATCCTTCTTTACTGAAGGGGAGGGGGTGAGAAATATTCTAAAGTGCACGGTCCAGGACTCAAGCTCACTCAGACTGACGTAGTCATAGGATTGTAGAACACTTCTCCTCCTGCCATCTCTACCTCTTTACTAAGGCCTATTTATATTAGTTCCTTTTATCTGTTGTATATGTCCAGCTATCAAGAAAAAAATTTAGGATCTCCCTGGTGGTGCAAAGGGTTAAGTCTCAGCACTATGGTGCTCTCAGCAGCCACTACAGCATAGGTTCGATCCCTGGCCAGGGTGCTTCCCACATGGTGAAACACACCTCTCCTGTATCATCCGCTGCTCCCCTCAGCAGTGTATTTCAGTCAATCCACCTGTTCTGCTCCCCACTCTGTCTCTGGTGAGTCCTCTCACCCTCTTATACCTCTGGCCTGAACCCCAGTTCTTGTATGTTTAAATAAATAAATCTTTTTAAAAAGAAAAAAATGTACAAGCCATACTAAAAGGCAAACAAAAAAAAGTTGAAGAGATGGAGAAAGATCCAGGATCAGACATGGCAGTGATGTTAGAATTACCAGACTGGGTTTAAATCTTCCAAGGGCTCTAGAGGAAAGTAGGTGGCACAGATGGGCAATGTAAGCAGAGAGATGGCAATCCTAAGAACCAAAAGAGATGCTAAAGATCAAAAATGCTGTAACAGAAATGAAGAATGTTCTTTAATAGGCTTATTAGGAGTCTGGACATCAAACTCTAGAGACGTGATCTGTGAGAGTGCCGTGGGGAGCCTCAGTGGCGCCTGAGGCAAAAGGAAGAGTGGGAATGTCACCACCTGGACCCTCACTCACCAGCCTTCTGTTCTACCCCGTGGGCTAAACAACCCAGATAAGGAACACCCAAGGCTGAGCTGCTCCCCTGCTGCTCCCCCAGTTGGTGACACCCCTCTTTCCTTGCCTAATCCTGGGAAAAGTGATAGGTCAGTCATTTCTCTTGGATGGTTCTGAGGGCAAAGCCTTTTAAATAAATTAACCAAGACTGCAATAATAATAATAATAATAATAATAATATACAATTATTTATTTCTAAGTACTTAACAGGTATTAACTCAATCCCCACGGCATCTTATAAAGTAAGTGCTAAGTAGCACTTAGCACTTACAGGAGAGGAAACTGAGGCACAGAGGGTCAATTATTTCACCCCAAATGACACAGCGGGTAGCTGATTTGGGAATCAAACCCAAACATTCTGGCTCCACAGCCTGTGTTCACCATCATTAGCTTTATACTGTGACAGGAGTCCAAGCGCACCCCCTTCTTGCCATTTTTGCCCCCCAGTGTGCCCCGACATGGCTTCAGTCTAGCTCAGCAGAGCCCTGTCACACTGACTCCACAGTCGAACGGCAACATTAAAAATGCCCCCCACGAACCGGCAACTAACCAGAAAGAACACCTGCAGTATAATGAGCCCATGTGGATAATGACCCTCAGGCTTTATTAAATTTCTGGGAAGAAATTAAAATCACAAATGAAGTTGCGGGTTCCAGGGCACAGCAACCTCAGTGCACCCCCGTTTCCGTGCAAGTCAGCGCTGCGCTGGCTGGGTCGGGACACCAGGGAGGTGCCAGGGTGGCGCGCCGGGCCGCACACGCGGGGGGCGAGCTCATCGGATGGTGTACTTGTCCCACTTCTTCTCGGGGTCGTAGGGCTCCCAGCGGCTGGCGGGGAAGATGTGCTTGTTCTTCTCGTACCAGCTCCTCAGCACCACCTTGCCCGCGTGCGACTCGTCCTTCTCCGTGGCGGCGTCGCTCAGCAAGCGCACGTCGTCGTGGACGTCGAAGCTGAAGAGCGGCCCGCTCTTGCCCCGCGCCTTGGTGATGATGAAGTCGTAGAAGGTGCGGTGGTGGGGCAGGATCAGGTCCTCCTTGACGAACATGAGCTGCTCCACGCCGGCCGAGCGCAGCTCGCGGAAGTCCTTGCGCAGCGTCCGCAGCGCCTTCTTCAGGAACTGCCGCACCGTGCCGCCCTTGTGGATGCGCGCCGCGCGCCGGTGGCCCGAGCCGTCCCAGTAGCTGAAGGTCACCTCCATCTCCTCGCGCTTGGCCTTCTCGCGCTTGGCCTCCCACTCCTGCCGCAGCTCCTCCCGCAGCCGGTTTTCCTCCTCCTCGCGGGCCCGGTCGGGCAGGAAGCTCGTGTCCACGTCCGGATTCTTCCCCAGGTTCTTCCGCTTGCGCATTGCTGGCCCCTCCCCGGGCCCCTCCCTGGGCCCCGCGCCCTCGTCAGCGCCCTCGTCGCCCTCGTCGCCCTCGTCGCCCTCGTCCAGCGTGAAGGACAGGCTGCAGATCTTGCGCTTCTGCTCCTGCTTGCGCGCCTGCTCGCGCTGCGCCTCCAGCTGCAGCCGCCGCTGCTCCAGCCGCTCCCGCTGGGCCAGCTGCACCTCACGCTCCTTCAGCAGGGCCTCCTGCTTGGCCTTCATGTCGCTCAGCGTCACCAGCCCCACCGTGCTCGACTTCAGTTCGGCCTCCACGGTGTCGTAGTGAGCCGAGAACTTCTTGTCCACCTTGGACTTCATGATGGTCTCTTCGGCGATGCGCTGCTTCAGCACCGCCATCTGCTCCTTCTGTTGCTCGCGCTTCTTTATCAGGTGCATGGCCCGGCCGGCCTCGCGCATGGTGCCCTTGTACTGAGCCATGGCGGCCGCCCAGTGCGCCCACAGCCACGCCGGCTTCCGGTTCCTCTCCCACACCCGGGGCTGGCAGGGCTAGAGCTTGGATTCTGCAGCAGTGAAGAAAGACAAGCGCGTTAGAACGGGGCCACTCAAACAGCTCGATCAACGTCCAGCTCGGCGCTGTCTACAACTTCCGGTGACAGGAGAGCGCTCTGCAGCTTTGCCTACCGACGTGTAGCCATCGGAGGCCCTTGGGTGGTTGAAATGTGCCTAGCGCCCACTTGTTTTATTTCCACTCATTGAGACTTAAATGGCCACCTGTGGCGATGGCTCTGCACTAGACAGAGGAAGGCTGGATTTGGGCGGCTGCAAGTGGAGCGGGTAGGTCCGCAGACCAACCCCTTACCTGCCCAGGTGACCTTATCTGTCTGGGATCCTGGTTAGGCAGACATGCAAGAGTCAGATACTGCGAATGACCTGGGCCTGTATTTGGGTGTGTTCACTACTGCAACCAGAAGGATGCCCCTCCAGTGCTCCCCAAGGCTGACCCCGGAGGCCAGAGCACCTGTTTCGCCAGAGGCTTGGTGCCCCCTGGGGACGTGAGGCTGTGGGTCAGACAGAGCATCTTCCAGGACTTCCCCCGAGGGTGGCACTGTTGGCCGAGCGCCCATACAGGCGAGGCAGGACAGGGTGTTAGTTGACCGTGTTAGACCATCCCCACTTCTTCCTTAACAGTCATTTTGCACGAGTATTTTTTTCCTCCCTTCCTGTGCCCAGTGCAGACATGCCCAGAGGCAGCGGGGCACAGCCCTGTCTCTGCAGGGACCAAGACGTCTGGGGACCTGTAGGAGGCAGAGGAGTTCTAGGTACAAAACTCCCTTCTTGGTGTTCCAGGCACAACGGTGAGGTCCCTCCCTAGTTTCACCAGACTCCGCTTGAGCCCTCCTGCCTCAGGCACCCCATCTCCATCATTTGCTGCACCCCATCCCATGAGCATCCACACGGCCTCCACCTGCTAGACTCTTCCACCGTGCCCTCCGGAATGCAGCGCCTCGCCAGCCGACTTAATGGCCAGCCCTCTCTCGGAACCTTCCCTTTGCCTGCTTGCATTGCTCTGGAACCTGGCTGATCCCAGAGGCCTCTGCTCCCTGCAGCTCTCTGAAGCAGAGGATGTTCCTCTGCTGTTCCGCAGCACCTCAAGTCGAAACATGCTGTGTCTTTGCTGTTGCAAAAACGGTTCTGCTCTTTCATTTAAAACCCCCAGCTCCCTTCAAGTTGGTGCTGTGCCTTGGTGCCACCCTCGCTGCTGCTGCTGTCTCTGGAATTCCTTCTCTCCCAGAACCCTGACTGCTGGCTCTCTGCCCTTCTCCCCGCCCCATCCATCACGAGCCTGGATGTTGTGAGTGTGACCGCCTCGATACCTTGACCTCACTTCCCATAATCTCTTCCCTTGCCACACCCTAGAGCTTATTATTTCTGGCAAGTGCCCCATGTCCAAAATCTTAACTCTGTCATCCCTTCTCCACTGCATGTGCTTATTCGAGCACCCTACCTCCAGCTGTCCTCGGATAACCCAAGGCTCCCAGGTCCTAAGCTGCCATCACCTCTCCGGGATCGTCACACCTCCTGTGCTTCCTCCTTATTTACCCGGCAGAGTTGGCGCAGATTCCTCTCTCAGGCTTCTTTCCTTCCTATTACTCTTTTCTGGAAATAAAACCCCTCACCTTGACTAAAAAGCCTCGGTCTTCTTAACTCTCAAACCCAGGCAGCTGAATACTGCGGGGAGGAAAGTAAACTGTTGTAGCTGGCTCATCTCACTTTAGATGCCTGACCTCAGGCTTCCAAAGGGGACTCAAAGCGCCTAGAAATTCTCTCTTGCTGCCCCAGTGAGCCTGCTTGTCCCGCTCTCGTCACTGTTCTGTCATTTCTTCCTTCTCAGCCTCCAACTCTCCCACCTTCCCTCCCATCTACCCCCCTGCTCCTCGCCCCCCCCCCAGCCCCCCCCCAGGTTGGCTGGCAAATATTACTGATGGAGAAAGTTCTTTTCTCTGATCCAAACACACAGGCATTTTTGGATAATGGAGCCCTCCTCCCTCCCACGTTCCATAACACAAACGCTGCATTCTTTCTAGGTAGAGCTCTTCTCCCCCAAATACCTGTTCTGGGAAAAAGGGTTCAAGCCCAGCTAACTCTGGGAAACTCTGAGTTAAGGAAGAGCGGCAGCTTCTACTGTGAGTCTCAATGTGACCCCTCAAGAGGGGCTTAGAGAGTTTCCTACTCCCCCAAAGTCTTGGAATCTCTTAACGCTCCCTCTGTAGAGGATCTGTTGATACTGCCCAGAACTAGGCTTCATGGGACCGAGTTTGGGAGAACTGGCTGTGGACTATACGCGGGTCTCTCCGCCCAGCCCCTCTTCACAGCAGTGATGCCTGAGAGCATCGCCCTACAAGAACTGCTGGACCCCAGACACCCAAACCCGGCATCTACCTGCAAGAAGGAAATGCTGCACTACCAAGGGGCAAAATGGCCAAGCCAGAAACCCAGGGGCCTCTGGGACTGCTGTGCCCTCTCCGTCATTCCTTACAAAGCAAACTGGCCAACCTTCCTTAGCCTTTCTTTTGCTCCCCTTTCCCACCACTTGGCGGAGAGGAAGTCGCCCATACCCCTCTGGCTTCTTTAGACCGGCAAATAATCAGATAAACCGCAGTCAGATTGACAAGAGGGAAAAACCAAAGCAAAGCCCAGTAGTGTAATATCTACCTCCGCATGCACCGGAGAGACCGGGGAAAACGGGGTCACTCAACAAAAATGACTTTAGTCACCACCTTAAAGGGCTTCATCTAGAGACCAATATCATAGGTGGGGGAGGTGAGGGGAGGCCAGGGGAAGGCCCAGCGGCTGGAGCCCTGGACAGATGGGGGCAGTAGCTGCTCCACTGAGGAGGGCTAGAAACCTGCCTTCCCTGTTTGGAAGGGGGACGCCCTTACTCAGGGAGCGCTTCCTCTGTATCTCTCCCAAGGGGGCAACCTCCACTCAGCCTTCAGAGCCCCTCCTGTGACTATCCCTACTCCAACATTTCGGGGGGTGGTCTACTTTGTTTCCGCGGACACCTCTATCAGGAACTGCGCGCTTTTCCCCAGCTGCAGACTCCTCAGCAGTGCCGGTCACCAGTAGCGCCTCATTCTTGGCTGCCTTCTGCGTGTGATGCTGTCACCCCCTTGGCAAATGGACTTGTAACGTCACTCTCTGACTTGGGAATCTCCTCCAACCCTCCCTTTTCTGATCAAAGTGTAATCCTTCATTTTCCCTTGCAAGCTCTGTGATAGCCACGCTCACCCACCCATCCCCCCCACTCCTGAAGCAGCCACCCTGGGGTCCTTCCCTGTTCCTGACTCCAAGGCACCCTCAAGATCATTGCCTTTGATGGGGCCAGTCCCCAGTTCCTTCACAGGCCACCTCCTACAGAAACCCTCTCCACCGCGCCCCCCGCCAGACACACAGAGTCACCCTCTTCTCCCCAGGCGCCCCATCTGATCACCTTTACTAGGCACAACGTTAATCATATTGCCCGCCGCCTCCTTTTTCTTTTTTTCAAAGATTTATTTATTTATGCATACAAGCTGGGGTACAGGCCAGAGGTGGGGGGGCGGCGGTGAGAGGGTTCACCAGTGGGGAGCAGAACAGGCAGATGGACTGAAATACACTGCTGAGGGGAGCAGTGGGACAAGGCAAGAGAGGTCTGCTGCGCCATGTGGGAATCTCCCTGGCTGGGTATCGAACTGGCACCGCAGCTGCCGACAGCTCCACAGCGCCGGGCTTACCTGATGAGCCACCAGGGAGGCCTTGCCTCCTTTTTCAATTCAGTAATCCAACCAGTCAACCCTTAATCCCGTCCTCGATAGTACGCCCACGTCCAGCGTGGCTGCCCTCTCTCCAGTTTAATCATGACCTGAGCATCAGCTACAGCCCCAGACCTTGTCGTGAGCATTGCCCTTCCTGTTATCCAGCACCCCTCCCCTTAACTCAGTCACAGCCTCCAAATACCATCGCCAGCCCCCAGAATTAAAAGGATTAGTCTGAAACTCTGGGAAGAGGTTAATAAGAAAAACAAACAACAGAAGGAAGCAAATTTATCCCAAGAATATGAAAGCCTGATTTTAAGAATTTGCCCAAGATGGTGAATGCACGTGGCCTCAATTCTTAATGCAAAGGCCCCGATCCGAGCCCAGAGCCGCTGCTTTCATCTCTTGTAAACTTTATCAACAATAACGACAGCATCGAAGGGGGGAGGGAGCGAGCAGCCATCTGCTCCAAGGAACCTGAAATGCTGGTTAAATAGGCAAATTTTAATTTAGAGAAAATGTAACCTCCTCCAGCCTTAGTACAAGGTAGAACCAATATGTCAACAAACTGCAACAATTAAAAACAAAATCCCACAAAACTAAAGCTACCACTCTAACTATTTTAGCAGGAAAAAGAAATAGGCTTTGATGATAATCCAGAGCAAAACAAAAAAGAACCCCTTTTTGTCATTTTGGTTTTCAGCTTATTTTCCACCAGTCTCAATTCTGGTTTAAAATGATCGTCCTGTCAGTGGCAATCCCTCTCCCTTTCGGCCTCAGCCCTGAGAGCTCCGGTCACCCGCCTCAGCCCAGACTGGGTGTAGGGTGCGCCCCTGAGAGCGCCCTCCGAAGGCGCCCTCCAGCAGCCACCTCTGTGTTCCCATCTCCGTGTCCAAGCAAAGACGCCCCAGTGTAAAAGCTCTCCTGAACCCCATCACCACGCAGAGGCCTCCCAGGACAGCCTTCAGATGAGCGCAAAGAAGGTTTTATCGCCTGTGTGTAGTGAGTGGTTAATACAAGGTCTTCCAACACTGGCTTGGAAGACATCCAACCTTGGGTCGGGCTACATGGGGGGGGGGGGGCAGGGGCATCCTCGTGTGTTCTGAGACAGGGAAGTGCAGAATGGACTGGAAGGAAACAGTTTGGACAAGCAACCCATGACTTCTATCTGCGTGCACTGGAAAAAAGGAAAAAGAAGCCACAGATTTCAAAATAGCTTTGCATTGCAAATGTGAGTTTTGTGAAATCAAAATCTTTTCTGTAGTTTTTGTCAAAGTGATACATATGCATGGTTTTCAAAGAAAAGTACAAAAGGAGTAACAAAACAAAAACAAGCACCTCCCTGGTCTGTCCGTCTTGCTAGGGGCCACCTCTTCTAATCCTCAGATGTTTCTCCCCGTAATTACCTTCTTCTTTTTTAAGTCATATATTGCGACCTAGCAATTTTACTTTATTAATTTTTTACAGCAGACGAAATTTTCATTTTTCCTTAAAATATACTGAAATGTCTGACTAACTCATGCGAAGAAGAGGCAATTAAAGGAGGTTAATATTTAAGCCAGATAAGATAAATGCAAGTCGTTAAATGTTGCACCACCGTTCATGATTAATACACTGGCCAAAATCTCACATAAAATATTAGCAAATCGGACCCAGCAGTTTATGAATCCCTAGGGTGACCTGACAGAGGAGCTTCCTGGGAGAGCTCAAGGTCGGATCCCTGCCTGTCGCCACAGTCCTGAGCTCAGTGCCTCGCAGAGGAAAGCCAAAAACATTAGCAGACTAGACCTACAGAGAACTGCCTTCACTTGATGAAAGGTGTCTTTGAGGTGCCCTGGGCAGGCGCCATAAGTGATAGTTTACTTTTACGTCCTTTATGTTTTCCTGAAAATAAAGTGATGGTGCATTTTATTTAGCCTGCACTGAGATGGCACCTGGTTGGGTGGACGATACAGGCTTCTAAGATCTCTGGGAGGGGACGGGCAGGAAGACTCTGCCTTTCAAAAGGCAGTGCAGGCTTTGCTTGAAACAACTTCGAGAAGTGTCTCCAGAGAAGAAGGCACACAAGAGAAACGGGGTGGCCAGGAGCGTGGTCTGCAGTCAGAGAGTACCAAGTCTGATGTCTGCCCGGGAAAGGAAACTCTGTGACCAAATCAGGATTCTCCCTCCTCCTGGGTACACTTGAAGGGAAAATACAAGAGGAAAAGGGCTATTTTATGTAGAAACATGGAGAAAGCGTTACAGTTCCACCCTGAGGCAGATTTTGCTAGGAAAGTTTGTTTGGAAAGCTGTGGTTGAATGTGGCTCTACACGCACCTCAGAGGTCAAAGCGCCTGGCCCAGCCCCACCCACGGGGGCGCACAAGTTCACTGCTTCTGCCAGTGCCCCTCTTGTTTCTGATATAGAAGCCAGTGAAAATTGTTGGCATCTGAACACCACCCTGCGCTTCTTGCTTTGCTGCAAACAGATGCAGTTTTGGATCATGGGAAACAACAGCAGGATTGATGAATATTTCAAAACCGTTCTGTTCCCCAGTGGGGAGGGGTCAGGCGCTTACCACCCGGAGCATGGCTGGCGGCGGGGGCTTTGCTGGAGCACCGTTGGACTCAGGGCCCTGGGTGGGGTGTGGGGTTTACAGCAGGAGCACCTGTCCCTGGGGTGCTTCCAGGATGATTCCCGCAGGATTCACAGACAGTGAGGCCCTGAGAGGGGAGGTGTCCCTGAGAAATCAACTTCTTGGCATTCGAAGGTGAATGGGGAGCCATCGCCCAGTAAATTCAGGAAATCAAGTTCTGGGATTGGGAAGTAACTATTCAACCTGGTGTTGACTCTGGGTGAATATCGCCATTCCTGGGGAACCCAGAAGGTGAATCCAACCAGAAAGGTGCTGCTCATTGGCTCCTGTTAACAAAACTCACAAACATGGCACCTCACTGGCTCCTGAATGATTCCTGAATGAGGCTGCACCCCGCAAAGACACAGGCTGAGGGAGGGTTGGTCCAGAGGGGAAGGCCAGGAGAAGGGGTTATTAGCAAAAGAAAAGATTGTTTCAGTAAAGCCACCTTCCCTCAGGGGAAAGCAGGAGACTTTTATTTTATTTTATTTTATATATTTTTAAAGATTGATTTATTTATGCGTTTAAGAACCGAGGTGGAGGCCACAGGAGACTTTTATCATGCAGATGACCTCGGGGGTGCTGATTAGGAAACTCCAGATGAATGGGTTTAGGGCCCCACTTTGGGGTTGAAGAGGCAGTAGGTAGGTAACCATTCAGGGTGAGGGGTCTGTCATGAAGGATTCTGCTTTGGGCCTCTCTCTATTTGCCCTCTCTGCCAACTTGTATTTTCTGCCAATGTTTGGTAATAAACCAAGTCACTCTTGGTCTATATCTTTGCCATCCATCACTTTAATTTTCCATTACTTTAATTTGGGCCCAAATGAATAGAAAGGCATGAGGCGACTGCTTAAAATTTATCTGTTGTGACTATTTGAGATCGGCTTTTCCCAAAGCTTTTACAACTTATTTTAAAATTCACATGTTGCACAGTGCCTTCTCTTTGCCCTTCTTTTTGGTATATAGTCACCTAGTATTGACAAAGGCCTAAACGTCTCTGCTTTTTGACAGATTCTGAACCATGCTCTTTTCCAGGGGCATGTGGAGGAAAATCCCTGTTATTAATCCCACTTGATATGAGCTGAAGAAACACCACGCTGGGGTCCCCATGATAAAATGTGGGACACCCCCACCCCACCCCGCCTGCTAAGGACCACAGAAGATGGTCCCAGGCCTGGGCAGTGCTCGGCTCTGCCCCTCAAAGGCAGGGGCTGGTGTGCCCCGTGAGCTGGTTGGATCCTGGCCTCTGGGGTCGTTCTACATGGTGACTCTGCTGTTTCTAGGTTCTGGGGCCTTCCTGTACCATGACCCCAAAGCCCTGGCCGTGTTTCATTGTGTCTACACTCATTTAGAAGAAACTCTGCTCGAGGCCTCCTTCCTCACTCACACTGTCCATTGTCGACAGTTCGGTTTTAAATTTTTTTTAAAAAAGATTTATTTATTTATGCATACAAGCTGGGGTGTAGGCCAGAGGTGTGGAATGGTTAGAAGATTCACCAGAGACAGAGAGGGGAGCAGAAAAGGTAGATCGACCAAAGTACACTGCTGAGGGGAGCAGCGGGCGAGGCAGGAGAGGTCTGCTGCGCCATGTGGGAAGCTCCCTGGCCAGGCATTGAACTCGCGCTGCAGTGGCTCTGGATAGCTTCATGGTGCTGCACTCAACCCCTTGCGCCACCAGGGAGGCCCCCCCGCCCCAGTTTTAAAATTTAAATAAGTAGAGTGGACTCCTTTTCTGGTCACCCAGTTCTGTGTGTTTTAACACAATTACATAGTCCTGAAGCCACTATAGTCAGCAACAGAACAGTTTTGTTCCCCCAGAACGCTGCCTAAACTACCTCTGTGTAATCTACTCTCTCCCCACTACCTCTCCCCAGAGGCACCCACTGATCTTTGCTCCGTTCCTGTGTTTTTGCCTTTTCCAGAACAATGCATGAGTGAATTCCTACGCTAGCAACCTGAAGGTGGAGTTCTTGCATTCACCATAATGCTTTTTAGGTTCACCCCCCCTTGCTGCTTGTCCCTCACTCATTCCTTTTTATTTCTGAGCTGTGCTCCATTGCACGGACACTGCACGGTTTATCTATGAAGTCACTGAAAGCACTGAAGTTGTTTCCAGTTGTTGATTGTGAGCAGAGCTGCTAGAAGTACTCACGGAGAAAGAAAGGTTGCTTTGTTATGCAGTAAATCTTTTTTTGACTATAAAATCTGCCTAATTCCTTTTTTTTTCCTTGCAGAGATTGTATCATGTTATCAGCAACATGTGCGAGTTCCAGTTGCTCTACATACTCATCAGCACCCAGTACTGTGAGTTTTTCTTTATTTTTAAATTTTAACGTTCTAGAAGATGTCTTATTGAGTGTGGGATATCGTCTTCATTAATGATAGTTTGTTGGACTTTAATATTTATTTCACTAAGGGACAAATAATGTTAAGCATCCTTTAATGGGCTTATGTGCCCTTAGATATCTTCTTGAATCAAGTGTCCGTTTGAATTTTTTGCTCATTTTGTAATTGAGGTCTTTTCTTACTGTTGAGTTTTGAGGGTTTTATTGGGTTCTGCATACAAGTCCTTTATGAGATATGTGATTTGCAGTCATCTCTACCAGTATAGATTCTTTTGCTCATTCTTTTTAAGTGTCGTTTGCAGACCCAAAGTTTTTAATATAGATGAATTCAATTTATCATTAATGTGTCATGCCTTTGATGTCTTATTTAGGAGTTATTTGCCCCACCTACGGTCACAAAGATTTTCTTCTATTAAAGGCATTGCAAATGGTATTGAAAAATTGGTTTCTAATTGCCAGTATTTAATAGTACAGTTGATTTCTATCTGTTGACTTTGTATCTTTCCATCTTGCTGAGCTCATGTATTAGTGCTCTGAGCTTTTGGTTGGTCCTTGGGTTTTCCTATGTAAACATGCTTCCTGAGACAGTAATTACTCTCTGAGAACAGAGTCATTCTCTGTGCTAAGACCAGATGGCCAGGAATCAAGTAGGCAGTGCCGTATCGACTAGAGAAGTAGGCGCCGCCTGTCATTTTTGCTAGTTCCCGAGCCCCTTTCCGACTGCCTTGTGTTTCCGTTTTCTCCTGCTCCGGCCTCTGGCATGGTGTCTATGCTCAGTGTTTCCTGGGCCAGTGAACAGATGTCACATTGTTTGAATGTATGACACTGAGGCTACTGATTAGCAACAGGCCTGCCTTTAGTATTCAGCCCTAAATCTTCACCTTCAATTCCCTCGTTAGCGTGAAGGTGGGAAGGCCACTCCTCACATGCCCCTGAAACTCTGATCCCCCACTTCTGGAAGCGGGGCAGCCAAAGACAGTGTGGCAGAGGGGAACCATGCCAAGGAGGGCTGGGTGCTGGCGTCACTCTTGGTTTCCTTACAAACTGGAACCTTCTGATCCTTGCGAGGTGCACCGGTCTGGGATTCCATCAAGAGCACTTTCTCATAACCCGTCCAAGTTGATCACACGACATGGGTGAGTGAGTTGAAAGCCCATTTGTTTTCATAATTCCGCCTCGAGCTTGTTTTGTAGCAGTCCAAACTGCAGTGTCTGGGAGTGGGGTGGGGAGATGTCAACTCTGCCAAAGGCATGAGCTCAGAGGATCATATCAGCCCTTGCTTGGCTGTAGCAGGGCCGCTATCGAATCAGTCCAAAGGCAAAGCCAGAGGGCTGGGCAGCAACGTGAGGAGGAACAAGGAACTCCTGACTGGGGGCCGAGGGTGGGGGTGGCCTCCTGACCTCACAGCCAGGACCAGACACTGACTTCTTTTCCTCCTTTTCTGTAAAGGTTTATTTTTATTAATTTATGCAAGAACTGGGGTGTAGGCCAGAGGAGTGGGGGTAGGTGAGAGCATTCAGCAGAGACAGAGTGGGGAGCAGAACAGGTGGATCTACTGAAGTACACTGCTGAGGGGAGCAGCGGGTGAGGCAGGAGAGGTCTGCTGTGCCTTGTAGCCCAAAGTCATGCCGCAGTGGCTGGTGTTAGCTTGAGACTGCTGAGACTTTAACCCCTGTACCACCAGGGAAGCCCCTCTTTTACCTGTTTTTCTATTGTGACTTATTGATTTAGAAGAATTCCATAAATATATTTTTTAAAGATTTATTTATTTATGCTTACAAGAACTGTGGTATAGGCCAGAGGTGTGGGGGTGGGTGAGAGGATTCACCAGAGAGAGAGTGGGGAGCAGAACAGGCGGATCTCCTGAAATACACCGCTGAGGGGAGCAGTGGGTGAGACAGGAGAGGTCTGCTGTGCCATGTGGGAATCTTCTTGGCCACATTGGCATTGAACTCGTGTAGTGGCTGCGGACAGCTTCATAGTGCTGAGACTTAACCCCTTGAGCCACCAGGGAGGCCCGAATTCTGTAAATATTGGGGACACCAGGACTTTATCTGTCATACAGGCTCTAAACATCCCACCAGTTTGTTACTTGGCATTTTAACTTTGTCTATGGTAGTTTGTTTCCACATCGTAGTTTGTGTTTTTGTGTTTATATAGCTAGATTAGACAGTTTTTTTTTTATGACTTGTGAGTTTATTATGTGTTTTGTTGGCTTTTTTTAAAACTCAGTTTTGTTGGTTTTTTATGTTTGTTTCTTTTCATATATATGTAGTTACTCTAACTGGGATCTATTTCTAAACAAAATGTAGGGGAGTAATTAAATTTTTTTTCAAAGGAAGGTACTAAATTAAAATGAAAATATTAGGAATTTTTCCCAGCTTGCAACATGAACAGTAGGTAGTTTTGATAGCTAGTAGTAAAAATCATAAATAGTAAAAAGTAAAATGTAATATTTTTATGTTCATTAGCAAGTTACAAATATCTTTACAGACGGTGTCAGCTGGCAGTCTTTCCGTTCTAGGTAAGACAAATCCTGACTCAAACCAGCTTAAATAAAGTATTCAGTGACTCACTTATCTGAAAACATAGGGGATCTTGTGAACTTTGAACGTGGCTTGATTCAGAAGTTCAGGAATCTTAGCTGACACTCTTTAGGGTCACAGGGTGATAGTCTGGCCTAGCAGTTTCCAGGAGTTAGGTGCTGTCTCATTCGTATGCAGGGTAAAGAGCAGTTACTCATTTGATTCTTAGAAGAGAGGGAGGGAGTTTCTTTCCCAGACCTCCCAACAAATCCCTTCTTGCTTTTTCCAATCACAGTGTCCTAGCAAATGGTAAATGGTCGCTTTAGATTTATCAGCCAGAGCCGACCCTGGAGCAGAGCGCTGAGGGCATGGCCTGGTGCGACTCACGGGAAACAGGAAGCCTTTGAGGGAAGATAGACTCCTGACCCGCCGAACGAACCAACAAACTCCAACTGCCCCCCACCAAAATCTAAACAAAAAGTCAGATTGCATAGCCAAGAGCAAGGGAGAATGAAAGCTGAGAGCTCAAATTAGCAAAAATCCACCGGACATACATTGCCCTGTTTGATACTTACAAGAGCCCTTTGAAGGTAGGTAGTTACCGACTCCCCATTTTACCGATGGACATAATTGGCCTTGGGAATTCACCTGGTCGGTGCAAAGCTCAAAGCGAGATCTTCTGGCTCTAGATTCTCTGCTCTTTCTAACCCAGTGTATGGGACTATATCTACTCTACTAACTCATTTTTAAAAATTAAAGATGCAAAGGAGATGTATTGGTCACTGACCATAAAAGCAAATCACAGGGATTTGAATCTCCTAATGGGCCATAGCAGCCTCAAAGAGCTGGAAGTGCAGGTTCTGTTCTCGCTCAGCCTGTGCCCCCTCCCCCAAGAAGAGCAGGGCACAGAGACTTATGCATTTGGGAATTTGGTCACAAAGAGCAAGAGCAACTGTTGGGGGTATGAGGCGGGAGGTGAGGGAGAGCATGGAGATGGTCAGGGCAGCCATCTCGATGGGTCACTGAGCCCAGAGGAAGCTCTGTGAAATGTGTCACTGTGGGGTGGGAGACCCCCCCCTGCAGCCATCAGAGAAGGCAGGTGCCAAGTGAGAAGACACACTCAAAGGCGCGGCTGGCATCACGCTGATTGAGTAGAACTTGCCTCAGCAGTGGCTGGAAGAGACATGGGATCGAGCATTTAAAGTGGCACAGTAAGGGCCCCCCTGGTGGCACAGTGGATTAAGTCTCAGCACTATGAAGCTATCCACAGCCACCGCAGCATGAGTTTGATCCCTGGCCAGGGAGATTCCCACATGGCGCAACAGACCTCTCCTGCCTTGCCCGCTGCTCCCCTCAGCAGTCTACTTCAGTAGATCCACTTGTTCTGCTCCCCACTTTGTCTCTGGTGAATCCTCTCACCACCCCACCCCTCTGGCCTACACCCAGTTCTTGTATGCATAAATAAATACATCTTTAAAAAAAATAAAGTGACACAGTAGATCTTCAAACATGCTCCATTATAATCAGCAATGCAGAAGTTGAGTTAAGGAAATGATACACAAATAAGCCCCGATTTCTGTTTCCCTAGTAAGATCTCAGAGTTCATGCCTGGGTAACTATTCCAGCCGCCTTTGGAAATGGTCTGCCTCCTTTCCCCCATTCACCACTGCAGTCATCTTCCTCAAATACCATCAGACATCTCACTCTTGTCATTATTTTACCCAAAGGGTTCATTTCTCCCCACTGCTTGCAGAATTATGTACAAATTCCTCTGCTTGATACTCAGTATCCCTCACCATTGGTTTTACTCTAATGAAACAGGGGTGCCCCGGTAACTGCCCCCGCTGGACTCAAGCCAGTGTCCTTCCCTTACCGTTTGCTGAAAAGGCCCAGGTCATTCCTGCTCTGTGCCTTTGTTAATGTTGTTCCAGCTAACTGACAGGGATGATATGCAAAGCATTTGCCAACTGCTATGCAGGCTCTGACCAATCAGCATGGAGACTGAGCCGATGAGAAATGATGTCGGGGTAACTGACTTGTCGACCAGTTGGCTCAGCTCTGCCTTCCGCCTCCATTCTCCTGCCTAGTAAAATCCCATCTCTCCCTCATCCTCCATGAAGTTTCCCCACCGTTCTTGCTTATGTTGGTCTTTTTGGATCCATCGCTACTTTTATGTCCTAGATATTCTTAGAGATGTTCATTAGTACATTTTATCACCTCTTCATAGGGTGACAGTTCTATAAATTTTCTACATAGAGAATGGAAGAATATAATCCAGGCTTTCCTATAATTGGTTGATTGAAAATAATTTTTTAGTTGACATTTTAGAAAAGTTTGTCGTGGCTGGTAAAGATGAAAAGTTTGGGTTTTTTTTAAAAGTATTATTGTTATTATTTTTAAAAGGTTTATTTTTTATTTATACATACAAGCTGGGGTACAGGCCAGAGGCGTGGGGCGGCGAGAGGGTTCACCAGAGACAGAGTGGGGAGCAGAACAGGCAGATCAGAAATACACTGCTGAGGGGAGCAGCGGGCGAGGCAGGAGAGGTCTGCCGCACCATGTGGGATTCTCCCCGGCCCGGCATTGAACTCGCGTCGCCGCTGCCGACAGCTCCACAGCACAGCGCTTAACTGCTGCGCCACGGGGGAGGCCCATAAAGATGAAAAGTTTTCAGTTTTTGTTAGATGTGAGAAAAGCCTCCCCTAAGTTTCTTCCATGTATGAATTATAAAATTTCAGGAGGGGTCAAGTTTCGTTAGAATGTGCTTTGGATTAATTACCATTAGATGTATTCCTGGAAGCTATTGCAACAGTGGGATAGCTAACAACACTTCCACTGCGTAGTTTCAAAACCTGGCCTCTCAGTTCTTTGACACATGACACATCCATGGAGAGATGGAGGGTCTCTGCTCTCCTCTGGGTGAATTTTGATGACTCATGACTCGGTCGTCACCAACAGAAGGCTATGTCAGATTCGGCTCCTGCTTTTTCTCTGGGAGTCTTGCCTTTGGGCCCCATCCATGTAAGAAGCCACTTCCCCTGCGGCTCGATTCTTTGAGGAAACCTGAGCCACACTGAGGCGGTTCAGTCCCCAGCCCGGACGAGGTCCCATCTGTCAGCCAGTACCACCCAGCGGACATGACGCAGCCGCACCTGTACCTTGTGTCTTCCTGGCTGAGGCAGCACATGCTGTGGAGTGGGGACAAGCTGTGCCCTACCCCGTGTCCTGTCCCACAGAAGCCATGGCACCTCGAGATGGTTCTGAGTTTTTTTTTTTTAAGATTTATTTATTTATGCATACAAGAGCTGGGATGTAGGCCAGAGGTGTGTGTGGGTGTGTGTGTGTGAGAGAGAGAGGATTCACTAGAGACAGAGTGGGGAGTAGAACAGGTGGATCTACTGAAATACACTGCTGAGGGGAGCAGCGGGGCGAGGCAGGAGAGGTCTGCTGTGCCCTGTGGGTCAGCTCCCTGGCCGGGGATTGAACTTGTGCTGCAGTGGCTGGCGATAATAGCTTCGAGTGCTGAGACTTAACCCCTTGCTCCACCAGGGAGGCCAAAGATGGTTCTGAGTTTTGCAGTAGTGGTTCCTCAGCAGTGACCTAAACAACCATGGACAGAAGTACCCAGGTACTCTCCTAATACTGCGGACTCCCGGGCTCGAGTACAAATGGAGGTTTATATGCCACATGTCTAAACAGTTCAAGTTAAATACTACAGGTCACTCTAACAAACTATTAAACATGTTCTCTAGTTTTTCCTTGAGAGCTCTGCCTGCATGTGACCCGGAAGCCTAGGTTTGGGTTTAGAAGGCCCAGCAAAGGCCAGCCCCTTCTCTTCTGCACCCTCCCCAGGCTCCACCCTACAGCACACCAGGCCTCACCCAGGCCTGCTCACGTTCTGTCCCCACTGCTAGCCCCTCCTGGGCCCCAGGCTGCACGCTCAGCAGGGGAGTGTGCTTTCCGGGAGGGCAGATTCAGGCCAGGCCCATTAGGCCCAGCTGTTGGGCAGGAGGTACAGCATCCCAGGTGTGGCACAGGATACGGGGCTGGGCCACTGGGTCCCCCAGACCTAAGCTGTGCCAGTCAGCAGTCAGGGCAGGGCGGCCTTGCGGCGGTCAAGGGCATTGCTTGTGCTGACCACAAAATAAATCCCTCTCAGCTCAATCTAAATGTCTCTTCAGCTCGGCTTCCCCTTTGCAGTTCCCTAAGAACATCCTCGCCCGTTCACTGTCACCTGAGATGAGAGAAGTAGGGCAGAGGGAAGTCGGAATGGAAAGAGGCAGCAGTCCTAGTCCGTGTGGTCGAAGTTTCTTACTTCAGAAGATTCTTCCGCAGTATGTGGCCCCCGGGGAGGGACCCAGAACAGGAAGGTGTCCAGAGTGTGTGGATTCATTAGCTTCATGGAAATCACCTTGGTTTCCATGTCTCCATTCATTCATTCCCTCTTGATAGACACCTGGGGAAACAAGATATTCTTTACCTGTGGCCTTGGTGACCCAGGAAGGGTTTCAGCTAGAGCAGAGGTGAGTCACTGAGTCATAGACTGCATGAGCAGATAAATAAGGTGTGGTATATACACGGAGTGGAATAACATGCAGCCCTCAAAGGAGGGGAATTCTGATGTCTGTGACAACGTGTTATAATGATGAACCCTAAAAGCATTATGCTCAATGAAGTAAGCCAAGCACAAAAGAACAAATACTCCCCAATTCCACCTCTGTGAGATCCCTGGAGTGGTCAGTTTCATGGAGCTGGAGAGCAGAATGGCGGATGCCGTAAGTCGGGGGCGGAGGAATGGAGAGTTGGCGTCAGGACGGTTTATTTAGAGATGGGCGTGGTACGACTGCTTCATGCCTCTGCAGCACTACACAGTTAAAATGCTTGAGATATAATTTTAATGTTATGCAAATTTTAGCACAATTAAGGAATAAACATGGAAGATACCCTTGCAATCTGCAGCTTCTCATTTAAAGTTCAAGTCAGGGCCTCCCTGGTGGCGCAGCGGTTGAGCGCTGCGCTGTGGAGCTGCCGGCAACGGCGACATGAGTTCGACGCCCGGCCGGGGAGATTCCCACATGGCGCAGCAGACCTCTCCTGCCTCGCCCGCTGCTCCCCTCAGCAGTGTATTTCCATTGCTCTGCCTGTTCTGCTCCCCACTATGTCTCTGGAGAACCCTCTCACCGCCCCACGCCCTGGCCTGTACCCCAGCTTGTGTGTATAAATAAATCTTTAAAAAAAAATAAAGTTCAAGTCAAACTCAGCTTGCTTCCCCCAAGAGGATGTGGACCAGCTGTCAGAGAGGTGGGTGAGATGGAGGAAGAAATGAGGGGCTCACGGGGCCAACTGGCCCAATGAGAGAGCCCACATAGGCTCTGAGTTGAAGGCAGCTTCTGTCTGGCCTGTTGAGCCTCCTCCGCTCGGTTAGACAAGTGCCGGAACCAGATTTCAGCTGTTACAAGTTTTTTAAAAATATTATCCAAAGAAAAGGCAGGAAAGCCAATTCATTGTGTGCACGCCCAGCCTGACCAACATTTCGAGAAAACAGCTTTCCCTGGTCACAGAAGGCCAAGAACATGTACAGTCAGAACTAGGGGTAAAAGGTCTCCTCTTTACCTGCAGTACCTGTGGCTGCACACCTCCAGTTTGGAAGCTGCCAGAGGCATACCTGGAGACTCCTGACCCACAGCTGGAGGTTCCTGGAGAAGTGGCCGTATTATTTGCATACGTGTGTGTTTGCACATGACACACGGTGCCTGCTAGGTCGTGTATTTTCACATCAGATCGGTGTGACTGTAGCAAACAAATGTCACATTTGAATATTATTTTCCTAACGTACAAAGGGAATTTCTAAACTATATTCATACATTTTATTTTTTAAGATTTATTTATTTATTTATCTATCTATCTATCTATCTATCTATCTATCTATCCAAGAACTGGGGTCTAGGCCAGAGGTGCAGGGTGGGTGGGGGCAGGGGCAAGAGGATTCACCAGAGACAGAGTGGGGAGCAGAACAGGCAGATTAACTGAAGTACACTGCTGAGGGGAGCAGCGGGGAGACAGGAGAGGTCTGCCGCGCCGTGTGGGAAGCTCCCCGGCCAAGGATGGAACTCGCGCTGCAGTGGCTGCGGGCAGCTTCACAGTGCTCAGACTTGACCCCTTGCACCACCAGGGAGCCCCAAACTTCATACATTTTAAACATGGATATTCTTATCTTCCTGAAATATGGCACACACACACCTGCCCCCCTGCAGGTGTTCCGCGCCCCCACTGTCCACATTTCTCATCTGAAAAGCTGGAAACTGTACAATATTGAAAGTAGAGGTTTCATCACCACAGTACTGATTTCACCAGAGAGTTCCATGTTCAAAATAAATGATTGCCTGTCTCTTTCTCCGAGAATGGGATGGTCTTCTGAATACAAAATTAATCTTCACTTGGCCCTCTGACACTCGCCAGACAGGTGATCTTGGGCAGAGTGCTCCCAAGAGTCTCAGTTTCCTCGCCTGGAAGTGGTGACCGTCGTATCCGCCGGGAGGCTGAGGGGCAGACAAGGGGAGCGGTGTGAGTGAAGCCTCCAAAGCTGGGCCTGTCGCTCAGTCAGTGCCCAGCTACGTCCAGGCACATCCTGAATCGTGTCATTTCGTTCTAATGTCAATGAGAGAAAACAGCTCCAGAATCCTGACCGACACTGACTGAAAGGCAGAAGCCACGTCACTGGGGTCCTGCTTTCATCCTATGCCAAGGACCCACCTGTGACGTCAAGTGGGGGACTCGGGGTGCGTGTCAGCAGCAGGGAGCCCTGCTGCTCCCAGGTGGCCAAGCCTCCAGATCACTCCAGACTCACCCTCCACCTTCCTCATCCTCGAGAGTTATTGCTGATTTGGTCTGGAACTCATGAGTTGAAATCCTAATAAACTTTTCCTTTCCCATCACTATGGCCGCCAAGGGGCAACGACGTTGAGGTGTGGGAGAGACGGGAGCAGCGTGTGCAGGGAGAAGGACTCGACGCGACCAGGGCCAGCCTCTGCATTCGTCCCAGTCTTCAGGACGACTGGCGCACTTTCATGAAACTCCGCCCGTGTGCTCGGTTCCAGGGGAGCCCAGCACGGCTCGCACAAGGGCCAGACCCCCTTGACCCGACCTGGCCCGCCTCCAGCATGATGAGCAGTGAAGGTCCGGCTCCGCAGATGAGATCACCGCTGTCTGGCCCAGGGAGCAGAGACCGGAGCCAGCAAACTCCAGCGAAGCCAGATGGTGCGCATTCCTCCGGGACGCCAGAACATGTGTTCCACTTTTTGCAAGGAAAAAAGCAGCTTGGGACTTCATGTTTTGATTACACTTGGCTCCCACCTCCTGTAACTCCAAACATTTGGGGAACAGGGAAATGAGCTCGGAGTCAAATGATAAAGCTGATATGATTCATGAGTCCGTCAGGACGAAGAAACAGGAAACGGAGGGGCTGGTGGCCGGGCCGTGACGTCATCACTCTGGCATCCCCTCCCGTCCAGCGCTGGAAGAATGCAGCCTGCACCGCTTGAGGGGTCTGAGAAGCGGAGACAGAAGCGATGCAATATCTGGGGGCTGGGCTAACCCCGAGTGCAATAAACTTTAGCTTGGACGTCGAACCCAGCGGCGCGGGCACGGGGTGGAATGTCGGTATGTGGACTCTGCTGCCAGGGACTGCAGGAGAACCGAGGAGCCACAAAGCCCAGTGGAAAAACGCTTCTTAAAAACAAACCCTGAGCAGTCCAATGTGCACTTGGGTGCCTGGGATTTTTTTTTTTTTTAATGAATTTGAGAAAAGTAATCTTAATGTTTATAAAGTTCCTCCTGGATGAGGGGTGCAGCGCAGTGGCTGGGAATGCGGCCTCAGGGCCTGGGTATCAGCATCTTGGGGACATGTGAGGCCTGGTGGGGTGTGGTGGGGGCAAAGGGGGGGACGTGAGGAAGGCTTATGGGAGGCCTCACCCAGGGGCTGGTGGGAGGAGATGGTGTTTTTCTTTCCTTTCTTGGAGGAGGCTTATGACTTGCCCGCGGTTAGATGCTGAGTGGGGCTGAGGTCAGGACTGAAGTCCCAACTCCGGAGGCCCTGGGGGTCGTGCAGTGCACAGACACTGGGGGAGGTGGATGCAGGAAATCCTGCTTTTCTTCTCCGCGAGCCTGCGCTGCCCAGCGGGCTGTGCATCAGCAAAAAGCAGGCCCGGGACAGCAGGCAGTGAAGCCCCTTGGCAACTCCCGGAGGGGGCAGGCCCCAGCGGGTCGTGACCCCGCAGGCTGGTGGCGTTGCTGCTTCTGTGACTGCCTCTGTGGGAACATGGCTGGCCCGTGGGTGACCCTAGCCTGGGACTGCTTGGCGGCCACGGCGGCAGCGCTGAGTGACCCTCCACGACGAAAGCATTTGCTCTAAGACGCGCTGGCCTGCTCCAAGACGCACCAACCCTGGTCTCTCACAAGAGCGCGCTCAGGAGTGGGGTGTCCCCTCCGGCCTCAGGGGCCACTCAAGTGTCTTCTACCCTCTGCAGTCTGGCTTCTGTCCTCCTTCAGCCGAACATGACACTTGACTGATGGCAGGGGACAGGGCAGGCTGCCTAAATAATGCATCGAGTGCAGCCTCCGTTCTCAGTTTCCTGCAGCCCCTGCGGGGTGCAGCTGGGCTGGATTTTTTTTTTTTTTGCTTTAAAAAGTTTTTATTATTATTATTTATATCTTTTACATTATTGTGTATTCCCCCAAGGTTCCCCACCACCACTTCACCCGTGAACCGTCGCCATAGTCCCTTGTGCTCTTTCCTTCTCCGTTTTGAGCCCTTATCCTCCCCCACCCTCACTAAATGTTTCTTTCTCATTTGGTTCCCCTATATTCCTGCTATGAGTGAAACCATTTGATATTTTTGTCTTTCTCTCTGACTTATTTCACTGAGCATGATCCTTTCTAGCTCCATCCATGTTGCTGCGAATTGCATGTGTTTGTCTTTTTTGATTGCTGAATAGTATTCCATTATGTATATGTACTGCATCTTCTTGATCCAATCAACTATTTTGGGGCATCTGGGTTGTTTCCATATCTTAGCTATTGTGACAGTGCTGCGATAAACATAGGGGTGCATGTATCCTTTTGGATTAATGTTTTAACTCGGTCCCAGAGACCCCACTCTTGTGTGGTTCGCCCCTCGGTAGTCTTGAGCTCGGGCGAGGTGAGGGAGGCTGAGTGACTCTTGCAGTCCTGGTGCTTACCACAGATGAGTTGTAATTTTAATTTAACCTATAGTAAGCATACCAATGACAGATTAAGTTTTTTTTTTAAGATTTATTTTTATTATTTATGCATACAAGCTGGGGTACAGACCAGAGGCGTGGGGCGGCGAGAGGGTTCACCAGAGACAGAGTGGGGAGCAGAACAGGTAGATGGACGGAAATACACTGCTGAGGGGAGCAGCGGGCAAGGCAGGAGAGGTCTGTCGCGCCATGTGGGAATCTCCCCCGGCCCGGTGTCAAACTCGCGTCACCGCTGCCGACAGCTCCACAGCACAGCGCCTAACTGCTGCACCACCTGGCAGGCCCAGATTAAGTTTTTTAAATTAATAAGTGAGCGAGGGCCCTAAGCCCATTTGTCGAGACCTTTATCCTAAGCAGAGTACCCAGAACTTCAGTCCAACGAGACCCAGACATAAAGGTTTCTGGGCGGTTTCACATTTAGCTTCATTTCAAGTCAATCTTTTAATATTTATTCCACATTTATTTAATGAAAAGAAACAGGCTTCCTTTTTGGTAAAAAAGTAGATATAGCTTGTTTCCCATCAAAGGGTTTATTAAATTCTTGGACTCTAACAGCTTCCCAGCTTTTTGAACTTGGACTCGCCTTGGTTTGCAGTGTCTGCCTCCCTTGGGCGGGATCAGCACCAGCCAATCGCGCACACAGCCAGGACAGCACAGGCTTGTTCAGGGTGGATTTGAGATTCCCTTTCCTGATGTTCATCGTCTCAGAAGCATTTTCCACTTTTCTGGATTCCTTGGGTTTTCTTCTGCGATTTTCTGAACACAGCTTCTGGGGTACACCCGACACTGTTTAAACGGTGCGACACAATGGCCCACTCGGTCCTGGGGCCCACCCCCTTCCCATGCATTCTTGCGTTGCAGAACCTCAGCTCACCACGTGGTCAGTGTTGGCTGGCTGGTTTTGAGTTTGATGCCGTGTGGGAAACCGTGGGTCCCCTTCAGTGCTCACTCAACTGGACGCAGAGGTGTTCTCACTTTCTACTTTGGTGGGTGTAGGACCAACTTCCAGGCCTCCCTGGTGGCGCAATGGGTTAAGCGTAGCACTATGAGCTATCAGCAGCCACTGCAGCACAAGTTCGATCCCTGACCAGGGAGATTCCCACATGGCGCAGCAGACCTCTCCTGCCTCGCCTGCTGCTCCCCTCAGCAGTGTATTTCAGTCAGTCTGCCTGTTCTGTTCCCCACTCTGTCCCTGGTGAATCCTCTCACCACTCACCACCCCCATACCTCTGGTCTACTCCCCAGCTCTTTATACATTAATAATTTTTTTTTTTTTTTAAAAAGGACCAACTTCTGTTCAGCCACTTATCTCAAGAGTCCTCCATGGACGTGTGAATGAATCTGTCTCCCATTTGTGATGGAGTCCAGTGAGGTTTGGGCACATGTGGGGCCTGGTGCCCAGAGAAGCTGCCCAGGTACCTTGCGTGTTAGCCCAGCCTTGGCACTTCCTTACATGGCAAGGATAAAATAAAATCACAGCCTGACGGTGGTACGTGGTCGCGAATTAACAATGACAGCGGCGACAGCTATCCCCCATGTGGGCCCCTGTCACTCTGCTCACTCACCACGCACTGCCAGACTCCGGGGGTTGAGGGGTCCCACACTGCTCAGGGCAGGGAAAAGGAGGTGTGGTTAAGCAGAGCAGTCCGGTGCGATCAGCAGGCGCTCTGTAAGGAATTGTGGAGCAATTTCGTTTTCTGAAAGATTACATTTTCTGTGTTACTTAGCTCATGACATTATGGTGAGTGAAGCATTGGTTATATCCATTTAAAAGGTGAGAGGCCTGAGGTTCAGAGGTCCATTGACTTGCCCAAATACATACAGAGGCAGTGAAAGAGAGAGCTGAATGGCGCTCAGGCCTGTTTCAGCCCCATACCTTGGGCCTATCCACCTGGAGAGAACAATCGGCATGTAGTCCTGGGCCGTGGAGAGAACAATTGGAGTGTTATTTTGGGGAAGGCACAGAGAACTCCACAGGTGGGCCTGTTTGCTCACCACAAAATATGAAACACCACAGGGGCAAAGGTTAAAGGCTTGTGACCGCCAACTGCAGGTGGAGGCAGAGCCTGTAGCAGGTCACTGGCAACCAGACGTGGCTTCACTGGGCTCTGGGTGAGCAGGTTTCCCCAGGTAGCGCGGCCACGGAGTCTGGTACTGTGGAGAACAGTCCACAAGCACATTCTTTGCTTCTTTTTTTTTTTTTAAGATTATTTATGCATACAGGGACTGGAGTGTGGGGTGGTGAGAGGATTCACCAGAGACAGAGTGGGGAGCAGAACAGGCAGATCAGAAATACACTGCTGAGGGGAGCAGCGGGTGAGGCAGGAGAGGTCTGCTGGGCCATGTGGGAATCACCCTGGCTGGGGATCGAACTCGTGCTGCAGTGGCTGCTGATGGCTTCATAGTGCTGCGCTTAACCCGTTGCACCACCAGAGAGGCCCCCAGTTCTCAGCTTCTTTTCATGAGTCTCGTCAACACTGGTTTGATGGGGACCCTGGCCTCGGACCGCCCTGCAGCAGTCAGCTCTGCTGGGCTTGAGGCAGCGAATCTTCCCCAGAACCTGTCGGCCCCAGCATCTGCCTCCCTGGCAAGGCCCGGGCTGACCAGGATTCTCAACCCTGCTTCAAACCTGAGGAAATCAGACCCCCCAGGTGGGTTCCTTTCACACACGCCCCGGGGTTCTTGCACACACTCGGAGGAGAACCACTGTTCAAGGAGCTGGGTAGAAAGAGGCACATTCACTTTGTACTTTCAGATGAATGTTGGATACTTTTGTAATTTAAAAGCACAGGTATGAGGGAAGAAGGGTATGGAGAGGGCACAGACAGAAGATAGTGTCGTGATGGGAGGGCCAGGAACCCCATGTCCCAGATTCTAGCACCTGCCTCTTTAGCAGCTTCTGTCTCACGGGCGCCTTTAACCTCCTTTTCCTTGCCATTCTCTTCCTGTCCCCCCCAATACGGCCACTACCACAGCATGTCCCCTTGAAAACGGAAGCCAACCCCAAACCAGTGTCTGAGCGTCCCGATGCGAGAGCTGTTGGTCTGGCCCCACAGTCAGACGTTACGTACTTCAGGAGTGTAAAGCAGAGTCAAGCCTCACGCAAACTGTTTACAGAGTCGCCTTTGCAAATAAACCCTCCATCTCCCAGAGCCGCCGGCCGTGTGGAGTTTGCTCCGCAAGCTCTGTTAGGGAACGAGGGTTGTTTTGTTTTTGAAATGAGGTTCTGCTACCTCAAAACACAGACAAGGGACATTCCAAAGAGGACCTTCGGTTATGAAACAGATGGATAAATAAACTGTAAGATAAATCCTCTGATGTTTAGTGGGAGTCTTTAAACGAAGCCATTCAGGTCCGGCCCCCTGGCAGGGCTAAGGGACACACGAGCTGAGCACGCAGAGTGGGAGCTCCTGGGGTTTCAGGCCCACGCTGACCCCGCTCTCAGCCTCTTGGTGGCCTGCCCTGCGGCGAGGCCGCTAGGCTGTTTGGGAATAAATGTCCCCACTGCCGGTCTCTCCCTGAGCCAGGGCGGCCTGGCGCTTCTCTCCGAGGGAAGAAGGTGAGACTGAGGGTGCGTGGACCACGGTCACCCCTGAGCCCTGTGCCCACTTCACCCAGCACACGCTTTGGCGCCTGCAGTCCACTGCCCTCGCACCTTCCCACTGGGCAAGATGTCTGCGGGTCTTTAATGGGGGTCAGGCTCAGTCTCCGCAGAAGTGAGGAGAGTGGGCCGTGTGGGTCAACCTCCTCCCCCGAATGCCAGGACCAGTCCTTCGGGTGGGGCTGCTCCACCGGTCCCCCACCTGGGAATCAGCAAGGCACCTTCCAAAAGCTGATCCCAGATGACACCCCAGATCAGTGAAGTCCGAATTTGGGGGGTGGCGCCAAGGCATCAACCTTTGATGAGGCCGCTGGTTCCAAGCTAGGGTGGCCTTGCTGGACCCTCACCTCCTCATGTTGGCTGTGGACCCTCCGCTGGTACCACCCGGGCCCCTTGAGAAAGGCAGACTCTCACCCGCCCAGCCTCAGCCGGCAAGTGCGTCTTAGCAAGGTCCCGGGTGTCTGGCCCTGCACAGCCGCAGCCAGCAGCCTCTCCCTCACCCGAAGCGCAAGGGTCACTCAGACGGCCCCGCCACCAGACCTGGGGCGGCCCTGCCTCCCGTCCCCGAGCGCAACACCTCGGGAAGCCGAGGCAGTAGAATGAAGGGGCGGCTTCCCCCCAAGGCCCCCCCGGCCTCCAGCTTCCCCGGGGCAGGGAGAGCCACAGTGAAGCCTCACCCAGCGGGCTGCGCTCTCATGGCCCTTTGCCTTTTGCCGGATTCCGTCATCCCCGTGACAAGTTTCTTCTGCCTTAACGATCCTTCCTCCTGAAACAAAGTGTCCCATAACCTAGCGGCTTAAAATAACAGCTATTTATTTGCTCGAATAACAGCTACTTTTTGCTCAAACAACTATTTATTTGCTCAAATTCAACTATTTATTTGAATCCTGTGGTTGGGCAATTTGGACTGGGAGCAGCTGGGAGGTTCTTCCCCAGTCTGTCCCGCGGCTGTGGCCATCTGGCGGGTCAGCCAGGCCTGCGCCGCCCCACTTCCACCCCCGCCCCCAGCGCCCTGGCCCAGCTTCTCCGCACCTGGGAGTGAGGCACCGTCCTGGAGCGCAGGTCCGGGCCTGGGTCTAAGTGCCGCCTCACGTGCCCTGCCCACCACCGGGGTGTGGCAGCCCAGGCTGTCCTGGGGGTGAACGGCCCCATCGTATACCAATGCTGGCAGGGAGCTTCCCACATGGTGCAACAGCCCTCTCCTGTCTTGCTCCCCTCAGCAGTGTTCTTCAGTAGATCCACCTGTTCTGCTCCCCATTCTGTTGCTGGTGAACCCTCTCTCACTCCCCCCCCCCATCTCTGTCCTACACCCCAGCTCTTGTATGCATAAGTACATAAATCTTTAAAAAAAAAGTTTGATTTTGGTTTTTGTTTCAGTGACAATAAATAACGTCTTGCAAGCTTCATAGTCCCATGTGGAATAATACTAAGCGGTTGAAGGATATTTTTATCGGGTAAGATTTTAAAATAGACCAAGAGTCGATAATGACTGGAGAATAAGGCATATTCTTGGGGACCAGGAGTGTCTTTTCTTCTTTTGAAAATGGTCCATCATTACTCCAGGCCGAGGCTGCCTTGCTAGGGGAAGCTCCCGGCAGAGCCTCGGGGGCGGGGTGGAGGGCGGGCTCCTTCCCCTCCTCCAGCCTTGGGGGACAGCCCACCCGCGGGGCGCACCCTGGGGCTCCTGAGAAATGAGGACTCAGGCCCATCTTGGACCTACTGAGTCGGAACCCACATATTGAGGAGATTCCCAGGGATTTGAGGACATTTTGTGCTTGAGCAGTCCCATCTAGGTGATTCTCACCTCTTTTTTGTTTGTTTTTTAGCACTCTTTGTGTGTGTGTTTTTTTTAAGATTTATTTATTATGCATACAAGAGCTGGGGTGTAGGTGGTGAGAGGATTCACCAGAGACAGAGTGGGGAGCAGAACAGGCGGATTGACTGAAGTACACTGCTGAGGGGAGCAGCGGGCGAGGCAGGCGAGGTCTGCTGCGCCATGTGGGAAGCTCCCTGGCCCGGATCGAACTCGTGCTGCAGTGGCTGCTGATAGCTTCATAGTTCTGAGACTTACCACTTGCTCCACCAGGGAGGCCCTGATTTCTCACCTCTTTCCAAAGGAAGTCAGCGGTCCTAATACCGGAGGTTAGAGGGTCCAACCAGCCGGAAGCTGAACGCATCTTTTGCTAGCAGTATCCACGAGGTACTCACATTTGTTGAACCCTGACACCATGTGGGGCTTCACGCATCTTCACCCCTAGGTTGCTATTTCTGGACCCTGTCTTCTGCTGTGTGCCTGGAGGAAGTGGGACCCTGGAGGAAGCGCCACATCCTGTGGGGTCCCAGCAACTAGAGAGGGCAGGCGACTCTCAGAGAAGTTGGAAAGACAGACGGACAGACAGACAGACAGACAGTGGGAGCCCATGGCTCCATAAGGCAGAGGGGCCTCATAAAACTCCTTGGAGGCATCTGTTCAGCGGGAAAGAATTTGCTTTCCCTGTTCCTATCCATCTGGTTTCTGGAAGTTGCCAAGTGATGAGAGATATGAGGGAATTTATTGATCTCTCTCTACTCCACCCAGGGGTGCCCTGGAGTAAATTCAGAGGTTCTCTTACCCCTGGAAAAGGCGTGAAGGGAACAGGAGCCTTTGGTTGGAGTCCCCACCTGCCGCCAAAGGCCACCGAGTCCGCCCTGGGGACCCCCGCTCAGTTCCAGCGTCCTTAGGGTCTGAACTGTCTCGAGGTCGCTGTCACCCACACAGCAAGGACACGGAGATAGGACAAATCTTACTCATCTGTTGTCACATACATTTTTAAGTACAGTCACGTCTTGCTTAACGGCGGGAGACTGATTACTCATTAGCTCATCTCTTCCCGGAGAGTTGTCTCGGAGTGAGGTACACAGGTGGAGAGGAACCGCCCACTCCACACCCCCGCTGTGACCCCTTTTGGCATGTGGGGCCACCGCTCCCGGAGTTCCTTCAGGATGGAATCATTCTCACCTCATCATTTTGGCAAACTCCCGGATAATCTTAATGTGATTTCTTCTTTGAAGCTCTGCATCCCCAATTATGCATCCTAGGAAGGTCTGTCCTGATTATGGATAGGGTGGAAGGGGGAGAGAGAAGTTTGTCTGCGTGGTGAGCTTGAAGGGCAGAGGCTTCCCCGCAGAGCCCCAAACAATTGAAATCTCTGCCTGAATTCTTGAGGTTGACTGTGTTGAGTAGTTTGTTAGGAAGTCATTATTTGGGATTGAGAAAACATTTCTCTGCAGAAACAGTAGCACTCGTGGAGGATTAACTTTGCTAACAAATGCACAAAAACAGATTTCACAAACTTGTGCCTCTCTGGCTGTGTCATGCAGGGCCTTAGTGCTGCCTGCCACAGTTTCCTCATCTGTAAAATGGGCTTCTGCCTGTCTCATTGGGTCAGCAGGAGGATCGCTGGGATTTGTACATGGAAAACCCAGAAGAGTGCTGGTCACATCATCAGGGCTATGTTCATTATTGTTAGTATTTTTAAAAAAGATTTATTTATTATGCCTACAAGAGCTGGGGTCTAGGCCAGAGGTGTGGGGGTGGTGAGAGGATTCACCAGAGACAGAGTGGGGAGCAGAACAGGCAGACTGACTGAAACACACTGCTGAGGGGAGCAGCGGGCGAGGCAGGAGAGGTCTGCTGCGCCATGTAGGAAGCTCCCTGGCCGGGGATCCAACTCGTGCTGCAGTGGCTGCAGTTAGCTTCATAGTGCTGAGACTTAACCCCTTGTGCCACCAGGGAGGCCCCCCACTGTTGTTAGTATTGTCAGCATGACTGTAACAAACCTCTGCCCCTCTGCCCCTGGGGCCCTGCTGAGTGGAGGGAGAGTCCCTCAGAGGGTTGAGGGCTGGAACTCTCTGTCCCCGGGGTCGCAGGTCAGCAACTGGGGAGGAGGCTGCTGCAGAGCTGAGATGGGGCCCCTGATTATAGCAGCTGCCAGTGGCCCTATGTCAGCTGTGTTCCCAGGGTGCGGCAGCCCTTGGAACAGCCCTTTAGAACACAGTGCCCCATGACTGGCAATGTGGGAGCCAGTGTTTGCCAGGCGAGAGAAAGGGGTGCTTCTGTGAGCAGCTGGGGGGGCACCTGAACAGGGACGGGCAAGGCCTGTTTCCTGTGTGTCTTGCCTAGGGAAGGCGCTGCCTCTGCTTTACCAAGCCCTGAGGTTAAAGGTCCCATCCAGCGTGGCAGTGGAAATCTGTAGAGCGGGGCTGGACTTTGTTGCACACAAAGGGGCCCAAGGCCAGCTGGGAAATGCCACAAGCACAGGAAGCTTCTGGGCTCTCTGAGTCTCTGGCGGGCCCTTTCCTGCTGCCTTCAGGAGGAGCATGAAGAGGCTGGCTCCAGAGGCCGGCTGTGCAGGCAGGTGGGACTCGCAGGTCAGAACAAGGACCCGAAGGGACAGTGTGTGGCACAGGCTGGGCAAGGAGGGGTGGAAGTAGAAGGTGCCCGCCGGGGGCATGCCAGAACTGGGCACTGTCTTAGCCATTGGCTTAGGTGCCCACTGCAAGCTCGTGTTCTCTCCACTGTTCTCGTGGGTGTCTTTCATAGTCAAGCATCCTATCATTAATGTGTTTACGTCTATGTATAGTGACAAACTTTATACTCTTACACACACTTCTGCTCTATAATCTGCACACATAGCAAAGCACCTCATAAACTCGGCTTCCACGCCACTGGGAAACAGAGCTGGAGTCATTTCAAAAGGCTTGGAGTAACAAACGATGAGGCCTCTGGGGTAAGGATTTTCCTCAGAATGCCTCCCTGCTGCAATGCTTATTTCACCCCACAGATACCCACTGAACACTGTGTTGCCAGTTACCATCCCGAGTGCAGGCGACACTGGAATGAGTGGCGAGACACTGTCCCCAACTTCAGGGACTTGGCATTCTTCCAAACCAAGAGGCATCCCCAAGTCGCGCCACCTCAGTGTGCGTTTTCTTCCAGCTGCTCCCGGAGCTGTTGGTGCCTGCTTGCTGCGGGATTTAAGGACTCAGCAGCTCATGTTCACCATGTAAAATAGATGTCTCTCATTTCCTGTTTGGGCTGGTTCTCGCCTGTTTTCCAAAGTAAAACTGACTTACTGGTTTGAGCAACTCCCATCGTCATGACAGTGATTCAGATGTCTGACTTGGGGTGAGACCAAAATGAAGCGGTGTGGGAGACCACGTCCTCTAAAGCTTATTTCTGAAGTCCTGACCCCTGAGGACTTGGCTTTAGATCAGGGTTGTTCCGCTTTGGCAAGGTGATGTTTCGGACGGGATGCAGGCTCACCGTGGGGCTGTCCTGTGCATGGGTGGGGGGGTGGGGAGCAGCACCCCAAGCCCCCACCCACTGGGTGCCAGTAAAACCCTCGCTGGTCACGACAACCAGGAGCATCTCCAGATGTTGCTAACTGCCCCTGGAGGGAAAAATTGCCCCCTGTGAAGAACCAGTGACCTATGGAATCAGCCAGGAGGTTGGTACTAGGTGTGGGCTGTGAAGCGTTGATTTCACAAGGAAGAAGATAGCAAAGGCATCGTGTCGGCCTCCCAAAAAGGGTGGGTTTGATGTCCTAACCCGGGCACCTGTGACTGAATCTATTTGGAAACAGCCTCGTGTATAATGAAGACGGGTCTACGATGAGCCAGGCAGGAGTCAGGTGGGTCCGAGTCCATAGACCGAAGCCCTCACAGACAGAGACGCATCATCTGGGTACCTGCCCCGAGGGAGCAGCGCACCCCGGGGCTGACCCTCCGCACCCAGGAACTCCCGTGTTACTCATCCTAGGCGGTGGCAGCACGAGCCTGGAGACCGACGATTCATGGCCCAAATGAGCAGCTCCTGCAGCCCAGCGCTGTAATGAGGGTGTGGCGGCGAATCCCGAAAACTCTACTTGCCCTTCCCCACCAAGCCAACAACAGGGGTGATAGTGGCTATGTCGCCAGACAAAGGAGCTGAAAATGTCACCGGTTCCGGGTCCAGCCACGCACTGCCACAAATGTAAATAGAAGAGCAAGAGATGTAGCCAAAGGGGGAAAAATTATTTATTTTAATCCACAGAGTAGAGGCAGAGGGTGACTGGCAGGGGCGAGAGAGAAGGTCCAGTTACTGACCGGTGGTACAAGGTGGAGCCTCAGCAGAGGCTGCGGCTGCTGAGGGTTCCCCCCTCCCCACCTACACCCCAAGGCCTGTTGCTCACCTGGCAAGAGGAGTGGTTAATGACAGAGCTAATCCACATGCATTGCTCCCTTTTAAAGCCTTCCAAAATGGCTTCTTTGCTCCACCCCCTTCCCTGCAGCCCCCTTGCTCAGGAGCCAGGGGCTGAGTTCAGCCCCTCCTGCTGGTGGGAAAAGCAGTGCACTTCACACTCACCCCAGGAGGCCACCAGGCCTGCCCTGGGCGCCAGGGGTGCAGGGCGTGGCTGCACCAGCCACTCCAAGCCTCAGAAAGTTGTGGATATAATATCAGAGAGGTCCTTATTTGTTCCCTGTTTTCTTTTTTGGTTGCAGTAATGTGTAGAACTCGGAAACTTTCAGAAACTGTTGTCAAGAATAATAATCTGCCTTTTATTTAAGATCTGCATCAACAAAGGCAAAGAGGATTGATTCCTTCAAGAGACCTGAGAAGCCATCATATTTAGTAGTTGACTATCAGCATGATTCAAGGGTGGCCAGGGACCCCCAAACTTGCATGCTTTGAAGTGATATGGCCATCCGTGCTCACGAAGCAGACTCTTAGTGTGATAAATCTTTAAAGGGGAAAAAGGAGCCAGGCAAGTCTGGGACAAAAAGAGCGGAATCAAAGTACAAACCAAGATAACGACCTCCCATCGTCAGCCTCCCCACGTATCTCTCCTCCACGTTTCTCCTTCCAAGCAGTACCGGGGTGCAACTCAGGCCACAGTAGCAAGAAGAGCCCATATGTGTTCCATTATATACCACACATGGCTGCTTAACTCCACCCTTAGTTCCCAGCGACCTCCCCCTTCAGGAAGTCAGATTCATGGCATGCTGGGAGTTGTAGTCCTTGGTGTTTGCGATCTCTTCAGTGTGGAGGTGGGGGTGGAGACTGTAAAACTGTCAGAGGGTGAAGTTCATGTAGGACGTCTTTCACGGGCCAAGAGTTTGCTCCTATCACACCTCCAAAGGACTACACTGATCTGTGAACAGCACAACGCAACTACAGTCTTCAAATATAGTGTCTATATTCCCAGGACCAGACATCAGCTCCTCAGATAACATTGTTTCGTTCAAGGTCTCCTTGCATGTCCTTGTGGGTTTGCACCCGGCACTCCCGTTTCCTCACATGTCACTGAGATGTGCACAGCAGGGTCACTGGTGTCTCACTGGGCCCAGCCGGAGTGAGTGAGTGTGTGATGGGCCCGGCATGGAAGGGCGTCCTCTCCAGATGGGCCTCCCTTATACCCTGAGTTCTGGCACAGGCTCAGGCCACTGCAGCCCTGAGTAATTGGGCTGGATAATGAATCACTAGAAGTGATGGTTTCATATTAGAAGTGTTTGGGGTCGTTATCGAGAAGGTTGGTGATGTTTTTGTCTCCAGAAATAGGCATTAGGCACATAACTCTTGTTTCTGTCAATGGTGAAATGGCTTTTATTTTATGTCGTTTCACTTAAAGTTGCAGTTTCCAAGAACCTATTGACTTTAAGTGAGGACTGATTGTATATTGCAAATCTTTAGCAACAACCACAGGCAAATTAAAATCCAACCCAAAGACTGTATTTCAGAGTCAAGAGCATGTTTAATATCTTGTCATGGACACCAGTAATCAGGCAGCCGTAATTACAGAGAGGCCAAGAGCAGGACGTCATAATGAGAGGGAAAAACCAGCTGAACGTGGCAGTCAGCTCCCTGATGCTGCCCTACAAAGGACCCCTGGCTCGAGAGTGATTTCTGCTCAAGGATTGCTGCAAGGAAGCACTCCCAGCCCCGCATTTCAGCAGCGCCTCCCATTTGTGCATTTGGGGCTCATCACCAACATCCAGGCCCCACCCTGTCTGTCTTGTCTCTCTTTCTCCTGTCTCCCCAGCCACACATCCAACACACCAGACCTGGCCCCGCTCCCGAGCCCACCGTTCGCGGCCCACTGCCCCTCTGCGCGCACTGCTGCCTGGAGCTCTCCCTCCCTCTGCCTCCAGAGCCCTGGGCAGCCTCAGGCCTCAGCTGCAAGTTCTCCTCCAGGCCCTCCCTGGTGACCCCGCTGGACCCACCCTTCTCCTCGGCTTCCTGGAGCATGTTTTTATTGGTCGGAATTTTTCTGCAAGGGCCAGCAACCCAGCTCGCTCTAGCTGATGCCGAATAGGCTGAGTACTAGTCTTGACATCCAACTGTGGGTGCCTGGAAGCAGGGGTCTGACGGTGGTCTCATGGCTCCTGCCTCTGTCTGAGGGTCACCAGCCCAGTGACTGTCCTTGGGAAGGACACCAGGCAGGCGTGTTCAGACTTTGCACCACAGAGTCACACCCAGGAAGGAAGGGCTTTGCCTCCAAGCAGAAGTTTAGCAAGTCCCAGGAAGAACTCTGGGACCC
>PVIJ01009591.1:0-59131 GCA_004024925.1 Scalopus aquaticus | reverse complement strand
CGATGGATCACGGGTGAATTGGTGGTGGGCTGCCCAAGGGCAATACAAAATGTAAAAGACATAAATAACAATAAAAAAAAAAAGGAAAAAAAAAGGAAAAAAAAGGAATTTGTAGACATTTTGGATAAGTAAGTAGAGAGAAACAAACTTTGTTTAAGAATGTAAGGAAAAGTTTATTTACATAAAGAAAGCAAGGACTCCCAGGTACACTGTACTTAGGAAGGGCAAGAAGCCATTGTGGGTGCATGTCTATGGGTAATTAAAACTTTTTTTTCTCCATTTAAAATCTCATCATTCTATTTTGTGATTGTTTCTTTCTCCTAATGGCTATGCTCCTCCAGGTAGATGTACCTGTTTTCCCAGCTCTTCTCTTTTCACTTGCCCTGTCCAAGTTTCCCGAAAATATATTGTCCCAATTAGCCTCAAATTTTAGTCTTAAAATTTTCTGTCCTCATTAGCTCTCCTGAATTTCTCTGCCCTTATCTCAGAAGCCTCTTTTAAGTCTTATGAAGTCCCTGCCAGCACTGTCCCTGAAGCTGCCTAATTAACCCTATTTTGCCCTAGGGCTCAGTCAGAAGGAAAATAACATTGTCTCTACCACTCACTGCCCTCTTTGTGCTGTTCTCACACAAAATAATTCATGTTATCATTTTTTGTTTGTTTTTACATCTTAAAATGATAGGTTTATTAGAAAAAAATGAGAAAAAGAGTCACTGCATAGTCATTGGTGAGTAAGAGAACTGTCCATATTATTATCTTGAAGATGACTTATTTAATTGAAATAACTGAACTTATTTGGGAACTGGAGCTAGGTCAGGAAAAACACAACTTGCTCTTACCTATGTCAGAAAAACATGTTCGCTCCCCTTCCTTTCTTGCTTTATTGTCCTTTCCCACCCACTCCTTTTCTCTTGGATTGTATTACTCAAACTTTATCACTTACACTTTTGCCTCACATTTTTTATTTTGTATGAGATAAAGACTAAGATAGAGCTATAGAGCTACTTGGAATGATATACTATTTTGTTTCTGTAAACTCACAATTTTTCTGTTTAATAAGAAAGGTTATATATATATGTGGCATAGGAAAATAATACTATGAATAGTAATATATATATATATATATATATATATATATATATATATATATATATATATATATATATATATATATATATATATATATACAAATGTTAATAACAGCAAGTTGATGGGCTCAAATGAATCTAGTGAACTAAATAATAAAATATGTTACAAGAGAAATCAAATAAATGAGAGTGTCCCTGAACCATGATTCTCTTTAACTGAAAATATAAATTTATGTATTTATCTTGGGCAGTGATACTGAAATGCAAAATATTGTGCAATTACAGATCAATTTCAAATGATTTCCCTTGAGTGTTTTTCTTACATCTTGAGTCTATCTGGGAGTTAAAAATAAAGGTGCAATTTAAACTGTGCAAAAAAAAAAAAAAATAAGCCAGAAAGAGGAAGACTGCTAACAAATGGTTTCATTCTTTTGAAGAATGTAGAAGAATACAACAAAAGAACAGAGAAAACCAAAGTAAAATTAGACCCTATAAATCTGAATGTCATATTGAGGTTACTACAGGAGGAGCGGAGGATTGATAACAAAGTGGGGAGAGTGTCCAGTGGATTTTGTTGGAGGACTATAGGGTCTTTGTGGTGGTGAAATGTGAAGAGATATGTGTATGCACTCTTATATACACTGAATCTCATACACTATTGGAAACCCATGTTTAAAAATAGAATCAATTTCATCATTTCACTCTCAACAATGAAAGCAGAACATTTTTATGTATTATAGTACTCATAATAGTTTAATAATAGTACCGATAATAGTTTAATTTGTTAATGCCACACTAGAAACCAATTTTTTAAAGTCAGATATTAGTAATAATTTCCACAATAATAAGCTTATCACTATGGGTTAAATTCTAATTTTCAGATCTCTGCTCATGAAAAACTTTGTAAGTGTTGCTTACATTAACATATGAAAAATGTGGGAAAAATAATTTGAGACATAAAAGCAGTTTCAAAATTAAATCTCTGATCTGTGTTATGGGTTTCTCTCCACTCTAACCCATTGCTAAGTCATTCATACTTTAGTTTCCTTATATGACCATCTCCATATATAATGTCTTTCCAAGTCATCTTGCAGAGTTTATAATTTTACAAACATGCAACACTTTCTTGGCCCGTTTTTTTCCTTCCTCTATTCCAAATTGATGTTTCTCTCATTTAGGTTCTCTAGTAAAGGTAACTAAGGTCTCCTTACCAGAACTAAAATTTTTCAATGTTAAAATATTCTTGCTGAACAAATAGGCGATAAGTGAGGATAAGTGAGAATTTCCAAAATTCTCATTTTGGAAATTGAATTCAATGAATTTATTAAGCCAGAAACACTAATTGGGGTGTGAAACATTTTATGCAAATATAACTATGCATCTACCTTGCCAACAATATTATTCTAAATAACACATCTTTATTTTTTGAAAGATGATTTTGTATTAAATTCAACAACCATTCTTCCTAGGTCACCATCTCATATGAGTCTTCTTTCCCTTTATTATTTCTTTGAGCTCTAATCCCCTTAATATTGTTCATTCATTCAATAAAATAATTGATCACTGACTTTTGTGGAAATGTCTTTTGTGTTTATAGGATGACAAATACCTCACAGGGAAAATGGGGAGAAAAGACACAGACAGGAATAGATAAATCAGAATTCTAACTAGCAGAATATTTTTTTCTATCCTATCGAATAAACAAATTATGGATGAATAACAAAATATGTTACTGTATCACATTTGCTGGGGAATTATGAAATTTAATAAGGGATATTTATGGACTGCTCTTTAATCTTGGGGATCTTAGGCATCATCTCTTTAGTGAGGTAATTTTTGAGGATGTAAGGATTCCCTAATATTTCCCATTAAAATGCTATTATGAATGCTGTAATCAAGGAAATGCAAATCAAAACCACTATGAGATACCACCTCACACCTGTGAGGATGGCACACATTAAAAATACAGGCAACAACAAATGCTGGAAAGGATGTGGAGAAAAAAGAACTCTTCTACATTACTGGTGGGAATGTGAACTGGTCCAATCACAATGGAAAGCTGTATGGCGATTCCTCAAACTGCTCAACATGGCGCTTCCATACAACCCAGCAATACCACTTTTGGGAATTTACCCAAAGAACACAAAAACACTAATCCGAAAGGATACATGCACCCATATGTTCATTGCGGCACTGTTCACAATAACAAAGGTATGGAAGCAACCCAGATGTCCAAAAATAGATGATTGGCTCAAGAAGATGTGGTACATATACACAATGGAATACTATTCATCATGGAAAGAAGATAAACACATGCAATTTGCAGCGACATGGATGGAATTAGAGGGCATCATACTCAGTGAAATAAGCCAGAAAGAAAGAGAAAAATATTGAATGGTTTCACTTATAACAGGACTATAAGGAAACCAAATAGGAGAGAGACACTCAGTGGGTGGAGAAGGGGGGCGAGGGGAGGGGAAGGTAAGGACACAAAATGGAATAGAAAAGAACACAAGGGACCATGGAGATGGATCACGGGTGAATTGATGGTGGGCTACCCTAGGGGAATACAAAATGTAAAAGACATAAGAAGCAATAAAAATATATTTTTAAAAAATGCTATTATGTTAGCACAATGCGGTATTCATTGTTTCTCATAACTTTTTGAAAGAATCTTTGGAGTCTCCTATATATCATAGCATATTGACTTCAAAGAGTGATAGTTTCACTTTTAGTTTTCCTCTTTTGGTTCCCTTTGATCCTTATGTTTGTCTGATGTCTATATCGAAAACCTCTAGCACTAAGTAAAGTGGAAATTGGTAACTCTGGGCACACTAATTTTTGCAGGATCTTATGAGAGTTTTCAGAGTTTAACCACTTTTTTTTATATAGACTCTTGGTTTGTGATATATAACTTTTATTATATTGAGGTAGGTTTTTACTCTCATCTTGTTTAGATTTTTAATCATAAATATTTGTTGAATCTTATGAAATGCTTCCTTTGCATCTACTTACATTATCAAATGAAGTTTGTCTTTGTTTTAGTTGATATGACATATAACATTAATTGATTTATACACATTTAACTATCCTGCAATGCTGAGATTAATTCCATTTGATCACGATGTGAAATCCTTTTAATATACTTTTGAAGGTGATTTTCTAGTACTTTGTTAATAGTTTTGTATCAATGTTCATCAAGAATGTTGGTTTACAATTTTCTTCTGTTGCCTTTGTCTGGTGTGGCCTCTTTACCACTGGGGTCTCTGTACCTGTGTGTGTCTGGCCTCTCTATGCAGGTGTGTGTATGTGTGTGTGTGTGTGTGTGTGTGTGTGTGTGTGTGTGTGTGTGTGAAATAATTGGATAAGGTACTCCCACATGCCTGCCTTAAGACAATAGCCCACATCTGGAGGGGAAGCCTAGGTAGCCGTTGACTTATTGTGTGGCCATGGTCTGAGGTGGTCTGGGAGTAGCTCAGAAATAACACCAAGTGTCTGCACAGGAAGTCCTCTCTGTAGCATGGCGACATGCCCCCTCACCACCACCACCACTTCCCCTATAAAGTTGGTTAGCCTTTGATTCCCCTAGATCCTGCTTTCTGCCATCGTCACATAATCAACCATGCTTGTGTATTACTGCTAATAAATAGCAAGAGGGCTGCTCACTGAGCAGCAGAGTCTTGCCTTGCAAACCTGCTGCACGACTTGCCCCTCAAGTGTGTCCCCTGGAATGTGCTGCTGCGTTCCTGACCACCAGATTCTGGTTTCAGCATTGAGTTAATGATGGAATTATAAAATGTATTTTTGAGTATTCTTTCTTGTATTTTTTAAAAGATGGACATTAGTTTTTTTTATTTAAAAGATGGATAAGGGGACTCCCTGGTGGCGCAGCGGTTGAGCGCTGTGCTGTGGAGCTGTCGGCAGTGGCGATGCGAGTTCGACGCCCAGCCGGGGAGGATCCCACATGGTGTAGCAGACCTCTCCTGCCTCGCCCGCTGCTCCCCTCAGCAGTGTATTTCTGATCTGCCTGTTCTGCTCCCCACTCTGTCTCTGGTGAACCCTCTCGCCACCCCAAGCCTCTGGCCTGTACCCCAGCTTGTATGTATAAATAAAAAAAATTAAAAATAAAATAAAATAAAATAAAAGTTGGATAAAATACATTTGCAAAGATATCTGGTCCATTTCCATGTTTATGATTAGCCCTTTCATTTCATCTGTTTCTTCGTGCATTAGCGCATTAGCATCGGTAGATTATGTTGATCTAGAAATTTAGCCATTTCTTCAAGTTTATTCCATTTACTGCCATTTAGTTGTTCATAGCAACCTCTTATAAATGTTTGCATTTCTTTGCTATTAGTACTGATATTTCTTATTTAATTTATGATTCTGTTAATGTTTTCTCTCTTCTCCTCCTCCTTCTCCCCTTTTCCTCTCCTCCTCCTCCCATTTTTTTTTTTTTTTTGTTAGTCTCACTGGGGGTTTATCTATTTTATTTAACTTGCCAAAAGTCAGCTCTAAGTTTCATTTTTTATTGTTCTTTTTAATCTCAAATTCATCTTTTCCTTTATTATGTCCATCTCTCCACTAATTATCAGCCTTATTTGTCTTTTTAAAGTTGCTTTAAATGTGATATTAGGTTATGTATTTGATATTTATTTCTTTTTTTTAATATGGTACCATGTTTTATTATCTTTCCCCATAAGACTGCTTCTGCTGTATCTCATCGATTTTCATAATTTTTGTCATCATTTTCATTCACTCAAAGGCATTTTTAATGTTTTATTATTTTATAAAATTGCTGTTAACCAGCATGCTCTTTAATCACCATGTATTCATAATATTAATGTTCTTATTTATTCTTGATGTATTAGGCAATTAATCATAATTTAGGGACCTCTCTTATTTCCTATTAAATTTCTTAACTGAAAGTGATTTTAGGGGACCGCTCTGGTGGTGCAACAGGTTGAATCGAAGCACTATAAAGCTCTCCAGAGCCACTGCAGCACAAGTTCGATCCCCGGCCAGGGAGCTTCCCACATGGTACAGCTGACCTCTCCTTCCTTGCTCGCTGTTCCCCTCAGCAGTGTACTTCAGTAGATCCACCTGTTCTGCTCCCCACTCTGTCTCTGGTGAATCTTCTCACACCCCCACACCTCTGGCTTACACCCCACCTTGTGTGCATAAATAAATAAATCTTTAAAAAAACATATTTTATCACAAGTAATTACCACTATTCCTGATTGTTTCCCTTGCAATTTGTTTATATAACAGTCTTTTAACATTTTGTTTGTTCTTGTTGATACATGTGTTTCATGTAAACAGCAGAAAGGTGAGCTTTTCATTTAAAATCCCCATTCATCAACTTTGTGTTTTTGACTGCTTAGTCTGGTTTCTTGTTTGGGTGTATGTCTGGGTGATTATTAAGTTATAAATGTTTATTACCATTGTATTATTTTTTCATTGTTTTTATATTTGTTTGCCTTATCATTTGTAAATTTTTTAGGGCTTAATATTATGTTTTAAGTTCCATTTCTATTCTCTTATGTGTTATTTTAGATACTTTTTGCTTGAGGGTTCTACTGATGTTAGTATATGATTGGCAATATGTGTTTTCCATTGGACTGTCTCAGCTCTGGATGTTTTGGAAGGACAAGAGTCTTATGTTCCTCCACAGTAAGTAATTTGTAAGTTTATTGTCTCAATAGCCATTGTCCATTTGCTTTATAATAACCCTTTTAGGATTATTATACACATTTTCATATATATACATATATGTTTTCATATGTGTGTATACATATATACTCATATGTATGCATATACATGTGTTTATGAGTATAAACCGTGTGTGCTTGTGTGTGTGTGTGTGTGTGTGTGGTTTTTGTTTTTTAGTCAGACTCTCAGATTCCTTTCTATTCTTTCTATTGTAGCTGCTAATATTGATGAGTAATGGATTCCTAACTAGAAGACGTTTTTATTTAAATACTTTAAATATCTCTTTCCAGTCTCTTCAGCTTATAATGTTTCTGTTTAATGTAAGTCTGTTGGAAAATCTGACTGGTGATCTCTCATAGGTTCCATGATTTCACTGTTCTTCCTTGTAATTGGCTCTTGACAGCCTTGTGACTATACATCTTGGTGCATGCCTGTCTGGTGTTATATTGCTTGGAACAGTAGGGAACTCTTGGACCACAGCTTCTTATTCATTTCCCAGATTTAAATTTTAGTATGAATTTCATATGAATCTATACATTGCTTTCGGCAATATGGAAATTTTAACAATTTTAATTCTTCAAATACATGACCAGGAATCCATTTCCTTTTCATTGTGCATTTCTCCATTTATTTTAATAGTGCCTTATATTTATAGTATTTACCTAATAGGTCATTCACCTCCTTTGTTAAATATTGAAAGGTATTTAGTTCTTGTTGTGGCAACTGTAACTGGGGTTCTTTTGTCAATGTACTTCTCTTCTCCCTCTCTAGTTGCATATTGGAACATAACTGATTTTGTAAATTGAGTTTGTGACCTGAAACTTGTTGAACTGATTTGCAATTTTAAATGACTTTTTCTAGAGTCATTAGGGTTTTTCATGCATATTATCATACCATCTACAAAGAATATGTTTTAATATTTCTTTTCCAACTTAGATTATACTTATAACTATCCCTTTCCTAAATGCCCTAGCTAGGATTTCAGTACTATATTGAATAACAGGGGTATAAATGAACATCCTTTTCTTGTACTAGTTCTTAGTGTAAAAGATCTTAATTTTTCAGCATTGACCATGATGTTAGTTCTGGATTTGTCATAGATGTCCCTTATTAAGTTGAGGTATGTTCCATCTATCCATATTTTGAATTTTTGTGATAAATGTATGTCGAATATTTGAAATTGCCTTCTCAGTATCTATTGATATGATTAATTCAATTTATCTTTCTGTTTGTTGATGTGATGAATTATGTTGTTTCATTTTCAGATATTGAACCAAATTTCATTTGGCATTGGTGTATGATCCTTTAAATGCATTGTTGAATTCAGTTTACTAAGATTTTATAGAGTATTTTTTCATCTATTTTCATCAGGAAACTTAGTCTGCAGTTTTCGTGTGTGGGGGGGGTATCTTTTTTTATATTTGTAGCAGAGTACTGTTGCCTTTATAAAATGTGTTTGCAAGTATTCTTTCTCATTTTTATGGATGGGTTTTAGAAGGGTAGGTTTTCTCTCTCATATATAAACAAGACATTTGTAGTATTAAATATTCTTGAGTGGCAGTTTTTACCTTTAAGCATTTTAATGATTTGTTTCATTCTTTCATTTCCTGTAGTGTTTCCTAAGACAAGTCAGATATAAATCTGATAGAGGTACCTTTATAGGTTTGCTGTTTTACCTCTTATCAAGCTTTTCTATTCTTTCTTGTCTTGAGTGTTTGGAAGTTACACTCCTCTCTTGGTATGTATAGGTAACTTATATATAGGTAACTTGATGTTGTTTTGTATCTATAAACTTGTATATTTACCTTCTTTTTATAAGTGTGGGAAGTTTCCCCCTATTATTTCTTCAAGTAAGTTTTCTGTTCCCTTCCTTGCCCCCTTCCAGAATGTCAACTATTCTTTTCTCATGGAGTCGGATAATAATCAAAGTGTCATTTCATTTTATTTTCCCTTTGTATATTTTTGTCTTCCACTTGGATTCTTTGTACATTACCATCTTCAAGGTCAGAAATTATATTTCCCATTTTGTCTAATCTACTTCCATAGCTTTCTCCAGAATTTTTGTCTACTCTACTTCCATAGTTTTGTCCAGATATTTTTAATATTCTTTATTGAGTCTTTTTATAGCCCACAAGTCCATATTTTTCTCTGATTTAAGCTTAAAATTCTATTTCTTACACAGTAATTTTATTTTTCCAGTCATTCATTTGCTTTTCATAATTTATTTTTTTAATAAGCTTTCCTGAGTTATCTGGTGTTAGTTTAACTTTTTCTCCTATCTCTTTGATTTTCCTTATTACCACGATTTTGAACTTTTGAGAGGGTGATAAAATATTTCATGTCTTTTTAATTAATTCTGGAGATTTGTTCTCTCCTTTTAATGTTATATTGCCTGATAATCTCAGTTGCCATTTTTTTGTCTGCCCAATTTGTTGCTTTGAATTTCCCTCTTTAAAATAGGTAGATAGATAGATAGATAGACAGATAGATAGAAATATCTAACAGTAAATCAGAGAGTTGAGCTTTTATATTTACCACCGATGATATTGTGTTTTATTTGATTTTAGTTTTATGGCTTTTGCATGTCCTGGAAATTAATATTACGTTTTCTTAGTCAGTGGGCTTGGGAATATATTAAAAGATCCAACCACTGTTGCAGATGTACAGGGCTGGGCAAACAGCTGGTTCATATTTATGGCAACAACACTGATATCCTCCTCTCTGGAGTTCCAGCTTTCATACTCTGCAATCTGTGTGCTCTGTGTACTTCAGATAGTCAGGACATGTTCTGAGATGTGGGAAAGGAGGAATGCAGTCCAACACAATGTCTTTATTTGTTTTCTTTGTGACTCAGACCGTGGGGTGTACTCTAACACTTTCACATGTCTTGCCTTACTCACCGTAATAAGAATAATGCAGTATTCCAATGTGATATTATTTTGGGGAGGTAGGAAATGACAAATATATTTATTTTTTTTTCATTTTAATAATAGCTGAGAAGTGTTGTGTTCAATATTCAAAAGCACAACAAAAAAAATTCATGCTTTATTTTAGATAGCTGAGCATATGTTTGAAATACTTCCAAAATAAGAAAAAAAGTTGTGCCATTTAAAATATCAAATTTGGTTGCCCTACATACATCTGCACATTTTAATTTCTAAAATATTAATATCTCTTCTATATGTTATATGGAATTTATATTATTTAAACTTATCAGTGCATTTAGAAGCCCCCAAAATGGTAAGTGTAATTGTTGATAAAGAATGAAAAAATAATTGAGGGGGCCTACCTGGGTTAAAGTCTCAGGGCTATCAAGCAATGGTTAGCCACTGCAACATGAGTTCAATCCCCGGACAGGGAGCTGACCCACATAGTGCAGCAGACCTCTCCTATCTAGCCTGCTGCTCCCCTCAGCAGTGAATTTCAGTTGATCTGCCTATTCTGCTCCCCATTCTGTCTCTGGTGAATCTTCTCACCTCCCACAACTCTAGCCTACACCCCAGTTCTTGTATGCATAAATAAATAAAAATAAATCTTAAAAAAGAAAAAAAAATAGTATTTTTTTTTCATATGAAGCTCAACATTTTTCAAACAAATTCATTTAAAGTACATCATTATTATAAATTCTCAGTATAGGGGGACTTCTTGGTGGTGCAATGGGTTAAGTCTCAGTGCTATAAAACAATTTTTAGCCACTGCAGCATGAGTTCTATCCCCGGCCAGGGAGCTTCCCACATGGTGCAACAGACCTCTCCTGTCTCACCCACTGTTCCCTTCAGCTGTATACTTCAGTAAACCCACCTGTTCTGCTCCCCACTCTGTCTCTGGTGAATCCTTCCACTATCCCATACCTCTGACTTATACCCCAGCTTGTATGCATTCATAAATACATCTTTTTTTAAAAAATAAATTATCAATATAAGCACCAGCTTAAATAAAATTTATTTTGAGCAACATCCAGCCAAAACAAAGGGAAACATATATTAATAATTTTATAATTGTTTTGCATTATGTATTACAAAACATATACATGAGGATAAAAAAATACATATTAAATGTATTTTCCATAGCAAGATTCTTCTACTAGGCATTACCAAAATTAAGCTAAGTAGAGAAAATTATAGGCATTATTTCTACTAAAAATATCATGTTTCTTTAATGCAGATTATTGTCCTACCTAATCTATTCAACAAAATGTATTAAAGTCAGAGGTACAATGGAAATTTTTGTTTGGTTGTCAACGTAATTCTAAGAACATAGTCTATGGTCACACACAAGAAAGGTGCCAAAATCCTGCACTAGCACCTGTAAGGAACTCATGACTTTCAATCATCAAACCATTATTAAATATCATAAAATGCAAGGTTAGAAAATGAATAATACATTATCTCTGCCCTTGAGGTTATTAGAGACTGTGAAAAGATGGCCTGGTAAACTAATCACAGCAATATTATATGATGAAACTCATTTTAAAAAGTAAAACATGGGTCTCCCAAGTGGCACAATGGGTTAAGCTCAACGCTATGAAGCTATCCAGACCCACTGCAGCAGGAGTTCTATACTGGGCCAGGGAGATTACCACATGGTGCAGCAGACCTCTCCTGTCTCACCGGCTGCTCCCCTCAGTAGTGTCTTTCAGCCGATCTGCCTGTTCTGCTCCCCACTCTGTCTCTGGTGAGTCCTCACACCACCCCACACCTCTGCCCTAGATCCCAGCTTGTATGCATAAATAAATATTTTGTAAAAAAAAGTAAAATATGGGGTGACATAAGGTAGGAAAATGTTACTTAGAGATAAAATTATGAGTAAATTATGCATTTGATTATATTATGTTTAACTAATGACTATGAAAAGAGCATTTATAAAGAAATGATACTCATTATCTAGAAAAATACCAGTAATGGATGCAAATGATAATGTAAAAATATTTTAAAATATTCAAGTAAAATTGGAAAAAAAAAACCTGGTAAAACATGGAAGAAAAAAATGAAACATGGGCCTTCCTAGTGGCACAACAGGTTAAGTGCAGCACTGTGGAACTGTTGGCAGCTGCCGCAAGTTCGATGCCCAGCCAGGGAGATCCCCACATGGCACAGCAGACTGCTCCTGCCTCACCTGCAGCTCCCCTCCACAGTGTATTTCCCCTGATCTGCCTGTTCTGCTCCGCACTCTGCCTCTGGTGAACCCTCTCATCACCCCACACCTTTGGCCTACACCCCAGCATTGTATACATAAATAAATAAATCTTTAAAAAAATGAAACAGGCAATTTTCAAGGAAAAAAAGTCAAATAAATAACCAAAAAGAAAGTTATTGGAAATAAATTAAAACTACATTAAGATCAGTTCCTGGCACCTGCCAGCAGACTGGGATCCCATTTGGGGCCTCACAGGGCCTTGCTCTACATCAGGCACCCTCAAACAACCTCAACTCCAGCTCCTTGAGAGTAGACAGAGTCCTAAGGGCCTGTCTTGAAGGACATAGATATTCACTGTGGGCCCCCAGTTGCACTTGAAAGTCAGTCTCACTCAGCACACAGTCAAATAGGTCCTCTCTATGTCAGAAATCTTCAGCAAACTTCTGTCTTCCTGGTCACCAGAAAAAGGCCCTAAGCTACTGCTCCCGATCAAGGCAAGGATCCTGTAATTCAGCATCTTGACCCAGCACACCTCCCAGCCCTCTCAGCAAACAGAATGAAGCCCGAAAGTGATTGGAGGCTAGCTTAAGCACCATCCCACATCCTATACACCTCAGTAGCTCTACCCACAATCTAGTAACACCCATAACAGGGGGGTATATGGACTCATACACATACATACACACACAAAAACAAACAAACAAACAAAAAACAACTAAAGCAGAGCATACCTAAACAATCAGGAGAAGAAAACATACAAATGATCAAACAAGCCCTAAGGCAAATTGACACACCACAGAGAGAAAATCAAACTCCAGAACCCCAAAACACTGACACAGATGGATTCTACATCCTATCAGAAAAAGAATTCAAAATTGCCATAATTAGGGAAGTCCAAGAACTTAAGTAACACAATCAAAAACACAGAAAAACAAATCAGAGATATAGCAGAAAACACACCACAAGGAAAATAATTCTATGAGAAACATAATCGATAAACAAAATATAAGGATTGAATATTTAAATGAGAAAATAAAGGAACTGCAGGATGTGAAAAGATCAATGGAGATGGTAAAAATTCTGGAAAAAGCCAAGGGAATAAAATAAATGATATGTAAGAATGAATCAGTATTCTCAAATATGCATACACAAAATAACCAAGAAACAAAGAAGAAGAGAGAAACAAAGCAAAAAGAATGGAGAAACATTTTGACAATTATCTGACACCATGACGCAAAGAAATATGAGTCATAAAAAACCCCAAAGAAGAAGAAGAGAAAAGGGAGCCGAGAGCCTATTCAAGGAAATAATTGAAAAAAAAAAAATCCCTACACTTGAAGAAGGAAATGGAAATAGATATATGGGAAGAGAGCAAACAATCAAAACTAAAGGAAAACTAAACAGGACCTAAAAGTAACCTTCAGGGGCCTCCCCGGTGGCGCAGTAGTTAAGCCCTGTGCTGTGGAGCTGTCGGCAGCGGCAACGCAAGTTAGATGCCCGGCCGGGGAGAATCCCACATGGTGCGGCAGACCTCTCCTGCCTCGCCCGCTGCTCCCCTCAGCAGTGTATTTCTGATCTGCCTGTTCTGCTCCCCGCTCTGGCTCTGGTGAACCCTCTCACCGCCCCACGCCGCTGGCCTGTACCCCAGCTTGTATGTATAAATAAAAAATAAATCTTAAAAAAAAAAAAGTAAGCTTCAAAGTGTGTAAGACAGAGAAAAATTAATGAAGCTGAGAAGAAACAGATATAAAAGGAAAACCTGATTAAGCTAACATTCGAGTTCTCTGAAGAAGCACTACAAGCAACAAGATAATTGAGTGGAAAAAAAAGAGTCCAAGATGAAAAATGCCAGCTGAGAATACTTTACTCAAAGGATAGTGGATGCAGGTGCTATCGTGAAGTAGGAAGTTCATAAGTTTGCTGCATGGACATGAAAGTTGCTAAGTTCACTGCTTGGACACTGCTGCTTGCTGGGGCAGAAAGCTGCTGGGAGTTTCTGGGCTGTACTGCTTGTCCACAATAGTAGCTATGGCTACCTTGACCCCCTTCCTAAACAATAAAGTTTATGATGGATGGGGTAGGTAAGTTTCCTTATACAAACTGTATAAAAACCTGTAATTCCTATAATTCAGGGTTCAGATTTTTAGGAGTCTTCCCACTGGGGCTGCTGGTGCGACAATTAAATCTCTCTCTCTCTCTCCACCTCTCTGAGTGCCCCTGATTTCTCTGGGAAAGTTGTCGTGACATTTTGGCTCCCTGAGAAGGAAGCCAGCTGCGCTAGTTGCTTTGGCCACTGGTTTGGTGCAGCAGACCTCTCTTGTCTTATCTGCTGCTCCCCTCAGCAGTGTATTTCAGTCAATCTGCCTGTTCTGCTCCCCACTCTGTCTATGGTGAATCCTCTCAACACCCCATACCTCTGGCCTACACCCCAGCTTTTGTAGGCATAAATAAATAAATCTTAAAAAACAAAAAATAGTCTGATGACAAAGTTGGGTACATCTATTGCCATACGCAATATACAGTGACAATATTATTTAGCAATTAAGATCATGAAATTTCTGAAAACTGACTTTCTGGCTTTCATTTCCAGTGTTACAAATTACTATAAAGTAGTATTCCTAGAGACATCAAGTAATTTTGGTGTCCTGATTTATTTATCTATAAAATGAGGAAGGTAGCATTAGCCACTATATATGATTATTTATACAATTAAATGAGTTCATGCATATAAAGTGCTGAATTTTTTTTTTCAGCGAAGATAAGCACCAAACTCTAATGTAGGTACTTATCTTTATTCTAGTATATGTAGGATATACAGTTCTATGGATGCCCTTTTCAGACTTCAAAGATTATTACACTTTTGGTTTTGAGGTAATATTGGTTTACAATATTGTATATGATTTAGGAGAATGGGCTCACACCACTTCATATATAAGCTACCACACCACAACCACCACCAATCATTCATAATACTTTTGGACTCATCCTTCCTTTGTTACCACCCCCCTCCTAACCCATCTACTAGCCTCAGTTCTGTAGTATATTTCCAGGTTTTGCTTTTGTTTAGTAGATTACTCCCTTATTGAAACCAACTGTGAAAATGAATAGCCAATAACCCTATAGGCCTGTAGCATGTGCTTTCCCTAAATCCAAATAGAGGTTTACTTTTTTGCCAGCTAGCTATTAATTCATGAATCTCTTTGCTTGTTGTTTTGTGTTCCTACTTTGTTTTGTTTTAAGTTTTATTATTTGTTTACTTTTAGTTTAGACCCATCATTTGATTTATACTTCCCTGTATACAATTAAGCAGACATTTTACTTTGCAATAATTTTACTTTTAGTTTGTGTATGTGTGTGTGTGTGTGTGTGTGTTAAAAAACTGAACTTGGCATCTCAGTTTTATCTTTATAAGAATATTGTAAGAGGAGCACAATGTTTCCATATACCCCATAGCCAGTTTCCCCAAATTTTAACGACTTACATTACTATAACAACTTCTCAAAACTAAGAAACCAACATTGGTGCTGTTAACTAAACTCCAGAATTCATGGGGATTTCAAATGTTTTTCCATTAATATTTTATTTATGATCCAGCATTCCATCTAGTGTAGAATATACCTTTATGCTCACATGTCTCCTTTAGTGTCCTGTGGTCTGTGATATTTTCTTAGTCTTTATTTATTTTTTTTGTGAGCTTGACAGTTTTGATCAATCACACAGTATTTGTCCTATAGTGGCTGGATTATTTCAGTGACAGTAATGATTTCAAGACTTACAAAAGTTTTTTATGTTTTACAACTGGAGAATATACCATATGCCAAACACACACACACACACACACACACACACTGTATTTTGTTTAGTCATTAATCTGATCATTATCATGCATTGTATCCAGATCCTTTCTATTGGAAATAATACTGCAATGAAAATTGGAATATGTCTATTTGAGTTCCTGTTTTAAATTCTTTGGGAGTATAAACTGAGGAGTAGAATGAGTCCAAGTGGTAATTTTATGAAAGAGAGAATGAGGGAGACATTAATGATATGAAATTTCTCTCATAACCATGAAAGTGAGAAAGTTCAAACTGCAGGATAGTTTATAACCAAGTAAATGTTGATGTTGTAGTTTAGGGGAGAAGAGCTCACAAAGGACTATGGTGATGGTTCATGGTGAATTGGTGGTGGGAAACCTACAGGGGACACACAGTAATGTAAAGGATATAAATTAAATTTTTTAAAATACAGTAAAAAATAAATAAAAAATAAATCCTAAAGCAGTCTTTTTGGCAGAATTTCCTCTTTCTCAAAGAGATCAATTTTACTTATTAAGGTTTTTCAACTGGTTATATGCTATCCAAACACATTATGGAGGATAATTTACTCAAATTCTATTGTTTTAAATGCTAATATCACCTAAAAATATTTTCACAGAAATATCTAGACTAATGTGTGACCAACTATCTAGCTACCATCGCTTAGCCAAATTGATGAATGATATTAATCATCACACTCACTAACCCACTAACTGAAATTTACTACCTAATTCCAATTAAACACATGGAAATTTAGTTCTCTCTATCTCTACACACACACACACACACACACACACACACACACACACATTCAACTACTCAGATTTAAAAAATATAACGATGTAATATTTAACTGTGATGGAATTTAAAAAATAATTTGAAAAGAAAGTAAACACAGATTTTCATTCCACCACCTTAATAAGATAAACTTAATGTCTGAAATATTTCATTCATCTGTAGTTTCTATAAATATACACTTTATAAAACAAGTACCATGGCAATTATGCAATATGTTTTAGGAGAATTTGCAATGCAGTTAAAATAGTCAATATTCTTACTTTTAACAATAACCAAACATACAGATAATCATAATATAGTGTGCTTTGATATGTTGTCAAATTTAAGGATTCATCAATTTTATAAAATGAACCATTTACAAGATGTTTTTTCCTCATACTTGTGCTCTGATTTCAGGTTGATATTTGGAAGAAATGGTTGGAATTTAGATAAAATTATATGTTAAATATTCACCTTCATATATATTTATTACATCACATAAAATAAGTGATTTATGCAGTCAAGTTTTGTGGGAGAAAGAAAATTGAACGAGACTTTAGATTTTCAAGTGTGTATCAGCAACCAAAATATCTACCTCCTCTCTGTCATAGTTATTTATATAATATAGACAGAATCAATAAACTTCCTTGATATTTGGCAGCATATCAGGGTTGAGAAACAAAGTATAGTCAGAATATTTATTTCCCACTTTACTAGAGATCTCTTGATATCCATTCATCCACCAATTGCTTAACATGTTTCATTTCTGAAGTTCCAGGACTTGTGATCAATTACTTTTCCCCACTTCTAGTATCTATTACTTTCTTGGCTCCTCTGAGAGCCTGCCAGTATTTTACCAAATTTCTTGTTTTTTTTTTTGTTTTTGTTTTTGTTTTTTTTTTTTTAATTGAGGTGATGTTGGTTTACATTGGTTGTGTATAAACACCACATCTTCTCAATGCACTCATCTGTTTTAGGGCATGTAGTTGTTTCCATATTTTGTCTAACGTAGTGTTGCTATGAATGTGAAAGTGTAAGTCTCCATTCAAATTAGCGTTTTTGTGTTCTTTGTGTAGATAGCCAGGAGTGGAATTTATGGGTTGTACTGGAAATTCATTTGTATTCTTTTGAGAAATCTCCAGTTTTCCATAAAGGTTAAAACAGTATACATTCCCACAAACAGTGTAAGAGTGTCCCTTTCTCTTCACATAATTGACATAACCTTTTAATGATTGGTCACCTTGTTATGTGCCATTCTCATCAAGTGGCATCTCACTATGGCTTTGATATGCTTTTCACTGATGATAAGTGTTGATAAAAATTGCTCTTATGTGCTTTCTGGCCATCTGTGTATCTTCCTTGGAGAAGTGATTATTTAACTCTTCTGCCCATTTTTGATTGGGTTATTTGTTTTCTATTTGTTGATTTGTATGAGTTCTTTGTAGATATTTGATATGGCGTGCAAATAATTTCTCCCTTTCAGTAAGATGTCTTTTGTTTTAAGTGTGGTTCCTAAACTGTGAAGAAGTAATTTAATTTATTGTAATCCCAATTGTTCATATTTTATTTGGTGTTCCTTGCTGCTGGGTATAGATTCGCAAGGACAACACTGAAACTAATGTTATCATGTATTTTGCCTGTTTGTTCTATATATTTTATGGTTTAATGTCTTAAATCCAAGTCTTGTATTCATTTTGAGCTGATTTTTGTGTATGATGTGAGGCAGTGATATAGTTTCATTCCTTTGTATGTGGCTTTCCAGTTTTCCCAGGACTATTTATTAAAAAGGCTTTCCTTGATCCAGTTATACTCTTGGCTAGTTTGTTGAAGATTAATTGACCAACTACATCATTTTATTTCTGAGTTATCAAATCTATTCCATTGGTCTATGTGTCAATTTTTCCAGGGCCATTCTGCTTCAATAGTGTAGCTTTAAAATATAGTTTGAAGTCTGGAACTATGATGTCATAACTCTTCCTCTTTTTTTGGTCAGAGTTGATTTTGCTATACAGGGTCTTTTGAAGTTCTGTTTGCTTCATTTTTTTTAAGATTTATATTATTTTTGCATACAAGCTGGGGTGTAGGCTAGAGGTGTGGAGGGTGAGAGGATTCACCAGAGACAGAGTGGGGAGCAGAGTGGGAGGCTGATCTTCTGAAATAGACTGCAGAGGGGAGCAGCCAGCAAAACAGGAGAGGTCTGCTGCATCATGTGGGAAGCTCCCTGGCTGGGTATCAAACTGATGCTGCAGTGGGTGCAGATAGATTCATAGTTCTACAACTTAACCAGTTGAGCCACTAAGGAGGTCCTGCTCAATTTCTTGGAGGAACACCATTGAAATTTTTAGGATATTGTATTGATGCTGTGTATTGCTTTTGTTTGCATAGCCATTTTAACACAGGTGATTCTTTCATTTTGTGGGCAGGTAATATATGTCCTTTTTTTTACTGCCTTCTTCCATTTCTTTTAACAATGGTTTATAGATTACTTTGTATAGATCTTTCAAATCAATGTTCAGGTTTATGCCTAGGTATCCCTAGGTATTTTTATTTTTTTGGTATGATTGTAAATGACATCATTTTCTTCTCTTTTAATTTATTGTTTGCATATAGGAAAGCAACTGATTTTTATATATTGAACTGAGCCAACTTATTGTTTCAAGTAGTATTTCAATAGAGACTTTAAGATTCTCTATATTATCATGTCATGTGCAAATAATGGCAACTTTATTTCTTCTTTCCTTATTTAGATTCATTATATACCCTTCCCTTATCAAATTGTTCTATTTAGGTCTTCCAATAATATTCTGAACAGTAGTGTTGAGCGTGTATATCTTCATCTTGTACCAGATAGGCTGGAAAGCCTTTTTCTTTTTCACCATTAAGAATGGTGTTCTTGGATTTATCATGTATGTCTTTTATTATGTTCAAATATATTCTGTTTATAACCAGTTTTTTGAGGGTTTTCATCATGAATATACATTGAACCTTATCAAACACATTCTCTGTAAGTTGATATGATTATTTGTTTCTTATCTTCCTTTTTGATAATGTGGTGAATGTCATTGATTCATTATTTGGATATTGACTACTTGTGACTTTTGTATACATACTACTTGGTTTTGGTGTAAAATCATTGTAATAGCTTCCAGTTTCTATTTGTTAAGATATTATTGAGGATTTTTCATGTGTGTTTATTAGGGGAAATAGTCTCTAGTTTCTTTTTTTTTGGTGTTGTTTTTGTTTAGTTTTGATATTAGCATAATGTTACCCTCATAAAGATGTGTTTTGAAGTTTTCCTTCTCTCATTTTTTAGGAAGACTTGAAAAACATAATAATTAGTTCATTTTTGAGGATTTTGTAAAACTCGCATGAAACTTTTGTTTTTTTGGGGGGAGAGTTTGATTATTGTTTCAATTTCTTTGCTTGTGATTGGTTTGCTCAAGCTTTTTATTTATTCCCTATTCAGTTGTCAGTGGTTAAGATCTTTCTTGTTTATTCATATGGACTTGTATTATTATATATTTCTCTCTTAATGATGATTTTGTTGTGCCCCATATGTTCTGGAATGTTGTTACTTGTATCTAAGGTTTTTTTCTTCTTTGATTTTCTCATCAATACAGTAGTCTTCCAATAATATTTTTTTTCAGTCTCCAAATATTAGATTACTTCCCTCATTTATTTTTGTAGTTAATTTCTAATTTGATACATGTATGATCATAGAAAATGCTGGGTATGAGTTTAATCTTCATGAATTTATTTATAAATCCCTTGTGATCTAACATGTGGGCAAAACTGGACAATGTTCATGGGCAGTTCAGAAAAATACAAGTATTAATGTAGGTGTGGTGTTTTGTAAATATGTATTAGAACATGTGGTCTAATTCTTTGTTTATGGTGTTTGCAACTCTATATAATTTCTTTCTAGGTGATGTTACCATTGGTTGGAACAGTGTGTCAAAATCCACAACAAATATGTTTTTTCCAGTGTTTTTTTTTTTTTTTTTTTTTTGGAATTGGTAGTAATTACTTAATGCCTTTTGGTGTTTCTTTGTTGAGTACATTGATGTGAGTTATACCATTATGATATATTGTTTCCTTAACATAGCAGGGACCAATGCTAATATATTTCTTTAATATTTTCTAGATTGACATTTATTTTATTCCATACAGCTATAGCTTTTTCTGCCTTCCTTTAAGTCTCATTCACACTAGGATTGTTTCCAATCATCTATTTTCTGTTTATGCTTATCTTTGGAGCTTAGGTCTGTTTCTTGGATCCAGGAGAAGACTGTAATATATTTGTTAATCTAACTAGATACTCAGTGAATTTTAATTGGTGAGTTCAATGCATTTTACATTTAGAACGATTATTGATATGTGAAAGTTTGTTAATGTCACTTTGACCGTAATTTTGTGGTTCTATTTATTTCCTTGTTCAGTTTATTGTGTCTATTCCTTCTTTCAATTTACATACTACAGTGCCTTTTAATACTTATTAGGGTGGAAGTCTAGTGTTTGCAAGCTCCTTAATAATCTTTGACACATAAGGCCTTTATTTTTCCCTCATATCTAAAGAAGAGCTTTGCAAGATATTGTTCATGGCTGGGAGTTTTGGTCTTCAAATACTTTGAAGATATCATTTTATTTTCTTGTTCATAATGATTTTTCAAAGGAATCTAATGTTAGCCTGATTGGGATGCCTTTATATGTTATCTGCCTCTTCTAACTTGCCAACTTCCTTAGTTTTCCTTTGCCATGAACACTTGTACACTCCACCACTCTATGCCGTACTATAAGTCTTACTTTGTTTAGGTATCCTTTTCACCTCCTGTATTTATGTAGCTAGTTCCTTCTCCTAGTTCAGGAAGTTTTCCTCTAATATTTCCTTGCTCTGTTCCCTTTGCCCTCTCTTCACAACTGGCATACGGGATTTCCATTATTATTGTTTTTCCTCATGGAAAACATCTTGAAAGTATTTCTTAGATTTTATTCCTGTTTTTTTTCTTTTTGGTTGTTGTTGTTATTTTACTTTGTTTCTCTCTTACTTTTATGGCTGGATTCTCTTTTCAATTACATCTTCAAAATCACAGATTAATAATTACTACAACATTTTCATCTCCTCTATTGATCTTTTTACAAACTGCAACTTCATTGTTTACTTATTTCAATTTTGTTCTTCTTTTCATTGATATTTTTCTATTATACATATATGTGTGTGTATACTATATATATATATATATATATATATATATATATATACACACACACACACAAACTTTACTTTTCTGAGTGTTCTGAGTTTTCTTTGTATTCTTCAATTTCTTTGAATTTTTTAAGCATGGGCATTGTTTATTTTGTTGTTGTTTATTTTAAGATTTGTTTATATTTATTTATGCATACAAGAACTGGGCTGTAGGCCAGATGTGTTGGTGGGGAGAGGGGGTGAGAGTATTCATCAGAGACAGAATGGGGAACAGAACAGGTGGATCTACTGAAATACGCTGCTGAGGGGATCAGGTAGGTGAGACAGAAGAGGTCTGCTGTGCTATGTGAGTTATTTCCCTGACAAGGAATTGGATTCATACAGTGGCCAGTGATAGCTTGATAGTGCTGAGATTTTAACCCCTGTACCAGCAGAGAAACCCCAACATAAACATTTTGAATTATCTTTCTATAATAGTAAGTAAACCTTTTCCATTGGAGTAGCCCACTGAGGGTCCTCCCACCATCTCAGCCACCAAAATAATCATCATGACCCTACTACTTCTCTGGATCTACTATTGGGAAGCCTGCTGTAGACATGCTTACTGGTCCAGACACTCCAGCAGGCCCTAGACACTGCTTCTTAATCTGTTCTGTGTCTGAGGAGCCTACTCAAGCCACCCTTGTGACCATGCTGCATGACAGGACATGTACTCTAGAGGCTCCAGATAGTTTACCCACTTCCTGGTTAACTTTCAGGATAGTGGGAGAGAAAGACCCACCCACAACCAAAACATATACTACAGCAGAAAAAAAATACAATCTGAAAGCAAACAATGAGGAGAAAGAAAAATAAAAATGGTGAAAACATTCTTCAGAGGAAAAATTAGAATATATAATAAAGACAAATCTCTGGAAACCAATCTCACAAATATAGAACTTTTCTTCATATCAGATAAGAATTCAAAATTGCCGTATTAGGGCAATCAAAAAATTTGAGCAATGCAAAGAACACTCAGACAAAGTATCAGAAATATATGAGACAACACAGAAAGGAAAATAATTTATGATAAAACATCTATGAACAAAAGAAAAAGACCAAATTGAAATTTAAAACAAGAAAATAACAGATTCTTCTTGATCCAGTCATCTATTTTTGGACATCTGGGTTGCTTCCATACCTTTGCTATTGTGGATCAAGAAGATGTGGTACATATACACAATGGAATACTATTCAGCATTCAAAGAAGATAAGCACATGGAATTTGCAGCGACATGGATGAAATTAGGGGGGATCATACTCAGTGAAACAAGCCAGAAAGAAAGATAAAAATACCGAATTGTTTCACTTATAACAGTACTATAGGGAAACCAAATAGGAGAGATACTTGGGGGGTGGGGATGGGGGAGGATATGGGCACAAAATGGAGTAGAAAAGTACACAAGGGACCATGGAGATGGATCACAGGTGAATTGGTGGTGGGTTACCCAAGGGGAATACAAAATGTAAAATATATAAATAACAATAAAAATATATATTAGAAAAAAAAGAAAATAACAGAACTCAAGATGCAAAAAATATCAATAGAAAAGATAAGAATTATAGAGAAAGCTATGGAAATAGAATAAACCTAATGGAGGATGAATTCAATGTGAAGTGAATTCAATGACGTAAATGGGAAAATAATTAAGATGCAAAAAAAGAAGAGAGGTAAAAATGAAAAAGAATGAAGAAGCATTTCCAGAAATATCTGGCATGATGAGGAAATTATATATAAGAATTGTAAGAATTTCAGAAGAGAGAAGGAATTGAAAAAAAAAAATAAAGAAATAATGAAAGAAAATTACCTTACTTTGACGAAGGTACTGAACATAAAACAGGTGAAAGTAAAAGATCATCAAGATCTAAATAATCAAAACTCATGAAACAAAAAGCCTAGGTCCAGATTTTCTTTTCTTTTTTTTTTTAATATTTATTCATTTATGGGTACAAGAGCTGGGTTATAGGCCAGAGTTGTTGGAGGGGTGTATGAGGATTCATCAAAGGAAGACAATACAACAAAAAAAAACTATAGACCAATCCCCCGAGTGAACACAGATGCTAAATCATCACAAATCAAAACCAAATATGTATTAAAAGAATTACACATCATGACCAAGTTGGAGTTATTCCAGGGACATATCAATGATTCAACATCCAAATAGCATTACGTATAATCCACCATGTCAACAAAAAGAAAAACAAAAACTGTAAGATAAAATCAATAGTTGCTGAGAAAGCATGTGGTAAAGTTCAATACTCATTTATGATGAAAGACTTCAAAAATGGAACAAAAGGAATATATTTTATTTTTTTAAACATTTATTTATTTTTTACAGACAAGGTATGGTACAGACTAGAGGTGTGGGGCAGTGAGAGGGTTCACCAGAGACAGAGTGGGATGGAAACACCCTGCTGAATGGAGCAGCAGGCCAGGCAGGAGAGGTCTGCCGCGCCATGTGGGAATATCCCTGGCCTGACGTTGAACTCCCATCACCGGTGCCGACAGCTCCACAGCGCAGTGCCTAACCGCTGCGCCACCAGGGAGGCCCAAGGAATATATTTTAATAAAAGCCATAATATGCCAAATCCTATAAGATACAACCTCACAACATTTCTAATGGTGAAAACTGAAAGTCTTTTTACTAAAACCAGAGACAAGGAAGTCCACGCTCACCACTATTACTTGGCATATTATTGGAAGTTCTACTAGTTCAATTATACAAGAGAAAGTGATAAAAGGAATAAAAACTGGAGAACAATTAAAAATATCATTATTTGTACACAATATGATTACATATATAGGTGACCCCCAAAAAAAATTAAAACCACAGAAAATCTATTGAAACAATAATCCAGTTCAATAAAATGTCAGTTTACAAAATCAATACACAAAAATCAGTGGCTTTCTATAAACAGTCAGTCTGAAGAGGAAGAAATTGATAAAGCCATCCCATTTCTAATTGTACCAAAAACATAATTAAACACTTGGAATAAAAGTCAGAAAGGATGTGGAAGACTTATACAAAAATAACTAAAGACACTGTTAAACTAAATGAAGAAGACACAAAATAATGAAAATATATCCCCTACTCCTGGATTGGGAGAATCATCATTATCAAAATGGTCGGCCTAACGAAGACAATAATCAGATTCAATGAAATTCCAATAAAAATCTCAAATGCATTCTTCAAAGAAATGGAACAAATATAGCTGAAATTATGGAAACACAAAAGACCCCAAGTAGCCAAAAACTCTCCTGACTAAGAAGAGGGATATTGAGGTTATTACACTTCCAGACTTCAAACTATACTATAAACCATAGTAAGTAGAATAATATTTTACTGAAACAAAAGTAGACACACAAACCAAAGGGATAGAACTGAGGCCTAGAAATAACACCACACATACATAGATAACTATTCTGTGTGAAAAAGTAAAAAGTATACACTGGGACAATAAAGTATGTTCAGTAAATGGTACTGGTAAAATTATACTGCCACATGCAAAATAATGAAACTAGACTACCATCACACCCCATTCACAACGATCAACTCAATATAGATAAAACACTTGAATGTTAACATCTGAAACCATAAAATACCCACAAGAAAACAAAGGTAAACACTCTGACATAAACTTTAGGAACATCTTTCAGAAGTTGTCTCCAACAGAAAGGAAAACAAGGGAGAATATAAACATATATATGAACCAAAAATACATCAAAATAAAAAGTTTAAATACAGCAAAAGGAAAAGTAACCAAGTGAAGAGACACACTATTGAATGGAAGAAAATATGTGCATACCATATATTTGATAAGGGAAGACAGAGAGGACTCACCAAGAGCTCATGAAACTCAGTAACAAGAAAACAAATAAACAAAAAAAGCAAGAGCTAAATAGTAAAGTTTCCAAAGAAGATATAAAAATGGTCAGCAAGTATATGAAAAAAAAGTAAGTTCATCACTTATCATCAAGTAAATGAAAATCAAAACCACAATAAGATACACCTCACACCTGTGAGAATGACCCATATTACAAAAAACAAACAAAAGTGTTGAAAGGTTATGGAGAAAAAGTAACCCCTTATACTGTTGCAACCACTATGGATTGCATAGTGAAGAACTTCATCACAATAAAAATGGATCTGCCATATGTCAGCACTAATCCACTCCTAGGCATATACCCAAAGAAAACAAAACAAAATAAAACAAAAACACTAATTTAATAGGACATCTGTACTCCTATGTTTATTATAGCACTATTTACAATAGCCAAGATTTTGGAACAACCTACATGCCCCAGAACAAATTAATGAAAAGAAGACTCACACACACCACACATACACACGTACACACACACACACACACAGAGGAATGCTACTCAGTGATAAAAATAATAAATAAAGTCATGCCTTTTGAGGCCATATGGATGGAACTGGAAGGGAGTATGCTAAACAAAAAAAGTCAGAATAAGGAAGAGAAATATAGGATGGTTTCATATCTACGTGGAATATAGAGGAGGCAAAAAAAAAGGTCAAGACAAATCTTGAAATTGACCACAGAGGCATTCAGTAGGATAGAGGGCGTGGAGAATGGGAGGGGTGAAAACAGGGTGGGAAATCCAAAAGGGACTTTATTGATGGAGTATGTATGCTTTGGTGATGGGGTAACTGTGGTGTACAAACCTGAGGGGAGAAGTGCTATACTTTCAAAATTTAAGAAGCATGTAAGTAAAGGGTACTTCATTAAAATATAAATTACATATTTTTTAAGATTTATTTATTTATGCATACAAGAACTGGGGTATAGCCCAGAAGTAGGGAGGTTGAGAGGATTCAGCAAGATAGAACAGGGAGCAGAACAGGCAGATCTACTGAAATACACTGCTGAGGGGAGCAGCGGACGATACAGGAGCGGTCTGCTGTGCCATGTGTGTTAGCGCTCTTGCGGGGTATCAAACACATGCGGCAGTTACTGATAGCTTCATAGTACTGAGACTTTACCCATTGTGCCACCACGGAGGTCTTGAAAATATATTTTTTTTTAAAGAAAAACTCTTCCATATATGTGTGGTTTGGTCCTTTAGATTTATTCTCTCTGTGCTATATTGTTCCCTTGAGGACTTGTGTTGCCATTTGTTATGTATTTTCCCATTACTTGTTTTGAGTGCCATGCTGTTTGCGTGAGGATTCTGGGGTGAGGTTCTCCTTTCATGCTGACTTTCACTGGGCAATGTGTCCCGCGACTGTAACCTCCTGAACCTGTGGTGATACGGCTCCTTCCCGTATCCTGGGCATGGCGCTTATCAGGAAGTACGTATAGCAGCACCTCTTCCCAGGTGCTTTTGGCTCCTTCCCTGAGCTTGTGCTGGGCTTTTACTTGGTGGTTTGTATGAAAAGCTGTGGAGAGATCCATTCTTTCTAGTAACATAACATTTCAAAGTGATTGAACCAACCATCATTTGAAAATAGTCTATTACATTTCCTTGATTGCTCCATTTAATTTTGCCATATTTTTCTGCCAGAACACTGGCACAATCACAAATGATCTAATGTTTATGACTCTTCTTGAAAGTTAGGAGAGAAATAATCTATACGTGAGTGCATGTTGAAGTAATGTACCCTAATGAATCCAAGCTCTGTTTTCATGCTGAGTTCAATTCCAGCAGCCTGTAATTACCTGCACTGTTTGCTGTGTTACATGAAGCACATTGACATTGATAAATATGTGAAAAATTGATTAATAATGTTTGGTAACAACATATGCTCCAAACTTAATTTTGGAGATAAGCCATGCATACTTTGTGAACACCCTAGGTTAATTGGCCATTGCCACTTGTTATGTAGACTATGCCTACATAACCATTAGGACGCCCAGCTGAATTCCCTTTTTGAGCTCTGATTATAAGGTTTTCATACATATATAATAATCCTTATCTAAGAGGAAAAGTATTTCTGACACAGCCCTAGAGAAGGTGGAAAATTGCAAGCTTACTCCTGACTTCTTAAACACCTACCTATAAGGCAGCCTTCATTTGTGATATATATACTTAATTTAATGTTAGTGTTGTACTCTTTTTCTGAAATATGACACATATATTTATTTATTTATTTTCGGTCATACAAGTCTTCTTTAGAAATTTTGACTGAGACGCTTAGTACACGCCAGTTGTCTTTATGTCTGTATATGTCTCTATGTCTATAAAGGACAGTTCCTCTGAGGAACTGTTGAGATCATTGTATTTGCTGGCATCTGGTATAGTTCAGAAATGGTAAAATAGAGAGGGTAATAAAAACACTTTATTGAGAGGAATATGAAAACAATGCATTAGGTGTTGATGTATGAGGATGTGAACCATTTTATTTCAGGTATGCCTAAGGAAAATGTGGCTACAGTGTGATAACCAGGTCTAGAAGAATTGTGATTGTGAGGAGGTCCTAGTAACAATTTTTCAAAGCCTGACTCTGAGACCTGATGGGAACAGGGATGTCTCAGTAGATGATACTATGGTGAGATGAATGCAGTCAGGAAACTCACAAAACAAGCCTCCAAGAAGGCCACGGTGTGTGCCCGCAATCCTAAAATTGACTATGGGGTAATAGAAACTATATAATTGGACATAATTTTCATTATCAGTTGCATAATGCATTTATGCCATTTCTTGTGATAAACTCAGTTTTACAAATTGAGTTCATTATTATAAATGTAAAGTTACACTTATAATACCTGAAGGTGTAGTCTGAAGCAGACATCCATTTAAAATAATAAATTTTCCTCCCAAACCACACAAATCACTCATAAATTAACAAAACTCCGAGAATCTTATCCAGTAAGCTATATTTAACAAATTTTATTGACTATGTGGTAGGAAATGAATAATATTATGAACAAAATATGAGTGTTACTGAAAATAACATGACAATCAAATAATCACAAACCAATGTGTAGTTTATTAATGAATAAATCTCTTAAATTATGAATACAACAAGAAAAGCATGATCCTCATTATATCCTTAAAGCATGGCCAAGCCTAGTATTGGAGTGGTGGGTCAATGAAGGTGTCTCCTAAAAAGTAATTTGCATTAAAATGTGAAAGATGAGAAGAAGTGAAAAAGACAAGCTTGAGTGTAATAAGACAGGAGGGAGAATTGGGGAGGAAAAAACATGGAACAAATATTCCATAAATTAAAAGACAGTTATTGTCAAATATCTCTGAAAAAATGTTCCCTGCTACCTCACATTCAATAGAGGGGTGGTAACTGTTTCTAAAATAGAAAAGAGAAACCTGACTCCTTTATACACGCTTCCCTGACAATCTAAAGCCATGAGCCTCTAGGGGAAGTGCCTGATGGCCTTTGAACTGTCTTGCCTGATCCCAGTAAAGCTCTTCCCCTTGGTCAATAACTGATTTATGAAAGAACAGGCCTAAGCAAATTTGGTCTTAAATTAACGTGACAACAATTTGATAGAGGATGCCTGTAAAAAAAACATTCTTACTGTTAAAAATATAGCTGAGGAAAATACTTCTTTACTCAGTCACATGCATGAGGAAACAGCCCAAATGCAGCATTTAGAAGGGATGCTGTCTAAGATTGTGGCAAACACGGTGGGGGCAAAGCAAAGGCAAGTAAATCATTTGATTATCTCAGCAAAAATTCTGTCCTTGTATTAATCATATACCTGCCTTCTCATTAGGGTTATTGTTTATAAATAAGTAAGTGTGTGAGTGTACATGTGTATTTTACATGAATAAGTTTTCATTTCCATTACCACTTTAATTAACTTACTAATAATCTTCAGTCTCAAGTTATAAATAAACAGTGTTTGGAGGGGATTTTCTTAGCACACAGAAAAAGGAATAATTTAGACAGTTTAAACTTCAGAAAAAGAAAAAATGACAAATGTCTTGAGACCAAAGAGCTTTCAGTGTGGTTGAACAGTTTAAGGTACAGATGATTTGAATAAAAGAGAGTCTATTCCATTGACTGCTCAGTGAAGAAATTCTAAGGGAAATTATTGCATTTATAAATGTAAATATACATGTATTTTAATAACTTTATAGATTTCCTGACAGAGTTCTTGGTGGGAAGAGTAAAGAACAGAACAGCATCTAAAGAGTCATGCGAGTAGCCCAGACATGGAACCACTTGCAAGGTGTCAGCAGCCACCTACTACAGTCCCTTCCATGCCCCAGGTTCTGCTTTTTCCCTACCACTTCTGCCCCAACCCACTGCCACAAGTTGTTTCCACCAAAGGTAGAATTGCATTCTAAATCTATCCAGAACCTCTATTTTTTTACCTATTTGCTGATGCAAGTAAGAGTGATCTACTTCCTGCTGGCACCAAGGATTATATACATTTAAGATTTCAACAGAGAAATGGCAGAAATTCCCTTACTACCATCCAAAAAATCATTGATGATGATAGTAAAAAGAAACGAGTGAAGGTGCTTAAGAAGAGATTTGCTTGCTATGGTACTCTCATTGAGCATCCAGAATATGGGGAACTAACTTATCATCTACAAGGTGACCTGTGCAAGAACATATGCTCATTCCTCATAGAGACTAGCTTGAAAAGGACCATCAGCTGAAGGTTCATGGATTTTAAGTGTTTGTGACTCACTTAGGCTTAAATGAGGATTTTCTTAAAATAAAAAAGGATTTCCTTTGTGTCCCTTTCCATAAGTTTAAAAACCTCAGAACTTGTATAATGTAAACATTTGGGGTCGGCTTTTGAATTATACTAGTGTAACTCCTTTCTGAAATAAACTAAGAGCCATCCTGTCTAGTATTGAAGCCCCTCGTGTGTGCATGCATTTATGTATGTGTGTATGCATGCGTGTGTATGCATGTATGTGTGTATGCAAGTAATGATGGTTTACAAAATTGTATATGATTCAGAGGTATAGGATGACACCTCATCAGAGTGTGTCACAACACCACACCTGCCAGCAAAGCACCCAAAGTCCTCATTTTATTTTATTTTTTTTTTTAAAGATTTATTTTTTATTTATACATACAAGCTGGGGTACAAGCCAGAGCCGTGGGGCGGCGAGAGGGTTCACCAGAGACAGAGCGGGGAGCAGAACAGGCAGATCAGAAACACACTGCTGAGGGGAGCAGCGGGCGAGGCAGGAGAGGTCTGCCGCACCATGTGGGACTCTCCCCGGCAGGGTGTCGAACTCGCGTCGCCGCTGCCGACTGCTCCACAGCGCAGCGCTTAACCGCTGCGCCACCAGGGAGGCCCCAAAGTCCTCATTTTAAACAGAGATCAATCAATAGGTACCTGGTCTATTGATTGAAACAAAGAGATAATGTGATGATTTGACTAAGCCCAGAGCTCCAAGATCACTATTAACTCTGTCTGGCCAGAAGCTCCTTGGCTCTCCCACTGCATAATCCCCTGCCCTAAGGTAGATAATGTCAGGACTTAACCAACTCTTAGTGGAACTGAGAGGAGAAGATGGGTTAAGGCAGCAACAGTACCATTCCAGGGAGTCTTCAGTGAAAAAAGATTTTGGTGTCTCCAGCTGCCCAGAACTCAGAGTGGTCACCTTTCTTCTAGTGTGGGCATAGGATATCTGGCTTGCCACTGAGGTCTCCTTGAGCAGACATAACCTGGTGAATAAATGACCAAACACCTTTGAATCAAGGTCAAACATTTATCGGCATTAAAATTTTGACAAAGGAAAAAAATTTCAAACTATCTGTCAGTTATGTAGGTAGTTGTAGATCTTGCAATTTGCTATCAGAAGCCACTGTCCAATGCCCTGTGAAGTAACAAGTGGGCATATTTTTCCCTTCAGTTTATTTAAATACAACTTGTTTTCAGAAAATAGTCATAACAGGGTCTCCCTTGTGGTGCAGTGGTTAAGAGCTGCGCTGTGGAGCTGTCGACAGCGGCGACACGAGTTCGACGCCCTGCCCGGGGAGATTCCCACATGGTGCGGCAGACCTCTCCTGCCTCGCCACTGCTCCCCTCAGCAGTGTATTTCCATCCTGCCTGTTCTGCTCCCCACTTTGTCTCTGGTGAACCCTCTAGCCACCCCGTGCCTCTGGCCTGTACCCCAGCTTGTATGCATAAATAAATAAATCTTTAAAAAAAAAAAAGAAAATAGTCACAACAGTTATTAAAATAAAAGGGAAATATGTGAATGTATTTTATAAGGATGCATATATAATATCCAAGAATAGATTATAGATTTATAAGATCTGGAGTATATGTACATTTGATGAGAAAGGAAAATGGTATGAGGAAGAGTCAGGGATAATGTGAAAAAAAAATAAAATGAGAAGAGTTTCCATGAATTTACAGTTGTTGAAAATAGAAAAAAACAAACAAACAAACAAACACAAAATAGAATACTTCATGCATGGCTTTTTCAACCAGACTCCATACCTCATCTCACTGCAGTCTCAATCTCTATGCTAGCACAATCAATCTGATTTGCCTAGTAAGCAGCAGTGAGGTAATCTGTATGAAACAACCCTCCCCATGCTCTCTCTGAGAAGATAGTTTTAACTAAAACAATATATTTTTTTTTTGTTAATAACTTTGTCCTACTGAAACAGTGCACTGGGGGTGTTATCAGGGGTCAAGAGACGGTGTCCAGGAAAGGACAGATCACTGTGGTTTCTCACCTGCACACAATTGCAAAATTACTCAGGTTTATGGAACAACAATAGGGGTTATTTATTTAACAGAACAGGGAAAACAGAGTCATTAAGTCCACAGTGGCTAGCTTTCTCCCCCAAATAGTGTCCACAGTGGCACTTTCTGAAACAAAAGGCCACTCATCCAAGACGGTGCTGTCCCATCAGAGATGACCTGGAGCAGTGGCGAGTGGCAGACCGGGATCCAACTCACAGTGGCAACTGGAGGTGCTCACAGGTGGGGTCACTGAGATGACCTCACAGCAGCCCACAACAATGGTATGAAGCCGGGCTGGAGATCACCCAATGCTGAATTGGACAGCAGCAGAGGCAGGAGCACCAGGAGGTGGTGCCAGATAATCAGGAGCGCAGACAGCTCTCAGAAGTGACCCGGACACAAAACGCCAGTCGCCCATGTACAGTGCTGACTAGCATGCGCCAGGAGTGCCAGTCACCCAGCCAACATTCCAGCTCTGTGAGTTGATGGCCCACACCAACAAACAGCTCTTTGAAACATCTGGACTGATGGCTCTGGTGCTCCTTGTGGTGATGTCAGAGGCAGGGCCAGAGGCCGCTACAACAGCCCAGTCTCTGAAACTCTTCTACTTTTATCTTTGTATGTTGGCCGCTGGATTCTTCTTTCTCCAGAGGCCAGGAACAATGTCTCAACTTTTGTCCAGTTTTATATCATCTTTCAGGGTCCCCCAACCCTACCCACCTGGTTGATCCATTTCCAATTCCAAGTGAACAAATCGACCATTTTAGGGCCAATCATGAGGTGTTTAAATAGTATTGTTTCATTTTGCACACAGCTGGTTGGTCCATTCTGTGATCTTGGCACCTAATATAAAAAAGAAAACTGGGTGCCTGCACAGACCCAGCTGCCCTAATCTCAGGACAGGCTCATGTACTAGTGGCTCCAAGGAACCATAGCCAGAGACAACCTTTATTTCCTGCCCTGGAGTATGAGGGCAGGAAACACCACCTCAAGTCTTGTTTTTAGCAGGGCGGAAAGAGCACTTCTTCTCCCCACCCATCTTCTGTGGGGCTTGAGAATCACTACCGTCTTTTTGCTTATAAATAACCTCCCTATTGTGTAAGGCTACGTAGTATCTACAAGCCCCATGGGTCTGAATCCTGGGCCCTGTTGTGTGGCCTGCAGGGCAAAACTGGCATTTTTTCATTGTCCCTTAAGCAGCCAGAACCATTAAAAAATCGTGATGGGGGGCCTCCCAGGTGGCGCAGTGGTTAAGCTTTGCGCTGTGGAGCTGTCGGCAGCAGCGACACGAGTTCGACGCCCAGCCGGCGAGAATCCCACATGGCGCGGGAGACCTCTCCTGCCTTGCCCGCTGCTCCCCTCAGCAGTGTATTTCTGATCTGCCTGCTCTGCTACCCGTTCCATCTCTGGTGAACCCTCTCGCCACCCCACGCCTCTGGCCTGTACCCCAGCTTGTATGTATAAATAAAGAATAAATCTTTAAAAAAAAAATTGTGATGGGTTTATCTGCCCGTGCCGAAAGCTGCAGCCTACAGACAGCATCCCTCCTTTGGGTGACAGCTAAGTTAGATGGAACACTCAGGAACTATCAAGGAGGGTGTGGGACCCTAGAGGTCAATATAAGAAAGCACAGGAGCAATCCATGGATCCCAAGAGGCAGATCCCTGCTTAGACATGTCCTACTCTGTACCTGCCTCGAAAAGAAGAAAGACGCTTTCACATGGTTGCAATGTACTGAAACAAACGCGCTAGAGAAACAAGAACCACATTTGCACTTACGGTAGCCAGTGGCATGGGGGTCCACCTTTCCCCATAGGGCTGGCGAACCACAGATAGCTCCAAATCTGCTACAGGGAAGGAGGACGGGTACTTCAGGACCCCCAAAACTGCCTGCTGTAAAGTTCTGCCATCTGCCACATCAAGACAAACCACTCTAGTGTGTAAGGCCTTCAATGGAAAGGAATTTTAATACAATTAGCTTGTAATAAAGAGAAGAGAAAAAAATAATTTAAAAGTTTCCCAATGAAACACCCAGAGTTACCCATCCCCTCATGGGTAAATGCCCAATGAAATAGGACTTGTCCAAAGCAGAGCTGCTCTCTCCCCAAAGCTTGTCACAGGTCTAAGCACCTTCTGGTGGAGAACCACAGGAAGGGGGCAGAAGTGACCAGACAATTCCAGAAGGAGAAAAGCAAAAGCAAAATCAAGATAAAGGCTGTCATTGTCAACCTCCCCATAGGTCTCTCACGTCTCTGTCCCTTTCAATTGTCTTCTTCCATTCCCCCAAGTCCCTGGTACAATTCCAAGGTCAAGAAGCAAGTGTAGCTGCTTCACATGTCTCCTGTTCCCTGTGGCTGCTACAGTGTCTTCTTCCTCAACTCCTTCTGTCCTTCTGTCTGTCTTCTCTAGCATCTCCTTCCTCCTTAGCGACACCTTCCCTCATGGTGGGGCAGGGAATCTGGGAACTCCCCTTTCTGTGGGGATTATATTATTACAGGGCCACAGCTGGCAGACTGTAAAATACCCACCACCTTGTGTTTGCACTGCCTGAAAGCTGTTTCTGGGATTTGGTGCCGGAGCCCCTGAGGGAGTGGGTGTATTGTTGTGCAACCCAGCGCGCTTCAGGCAGGTCATCAAGCCTGGCCCCAGCCATTCCACACTCAGGACAGCCACTGCCAGTAACAGAGCTGAGGGGCTCTCAAGACTCGGGTTTATGTGTGGGGTGGGGGGTGCTGCCTTTGGCTGGTGGGAAACCCCGACTCCCCTGGATAAGGAGCTTCAACCAGGTCCTGGAGTAGCAGGGCAGGAAACACCACCTCAAGTCCTGTTTTTAGCAGGGCAGAAAGAGCACGTCTTCTCCCCACTCATCTTCTGTGGGGCTTGAGAGTCACTACCCTCTTTTTGCTTATAAATAACCTCCCTATTGTGTAAGGCTATGTAGTATCTACAAGGGATCCTGCAGATGTGTAGATTAAGAATCTTTCAATAAAGCCATTTAGATCTCTGTACTTTGTTTCTTAACACAGTATACAATAAAGAAACATGATTAACTTAAAACCTTGTAGCTAAAGTCTAAAAAAAAAACTATCAATGTGCATGTATGTATGATTTGTTAATGTAAAAGAAAATTAAACATAATTGTATTTAAAGCTCTGTCAGCTTATTTTAAATAACTATTACTATAATAATAAAATGTATAACCTCTCACTCCTCGCCATGTAGAGTCAACATAGATGGTGATAGATGTATAGTTTAGTGTACAGAAAAACAAACAAAAGAATCATAATTAATTGATGTGATTAAAGCTAATTTTGTTTTTGATATTCAGTGGTAATTGCAGTCAAATTTTTCCTATTAGAAACAGAATTAATTCAAAATCATTTGAATATCAATGGGAATGATATTCAATATCATTCAGTATCATGAAGGAAAAAGCTGGTCACAAGAAGACAAAATCAGAGGTATTTTGCTAATCTACAGTTCTTCTACAGCAAAACAAAATAATTGTATAAAAATAGTTTCCTAGCAATGTCAGATTAACGATGATAGTCAAAGCACTTCTTGGCATTAAAATATTTCCAGTATATAACATGAAATTAATTATTTTGTTCTTTGTTTTATATTTTGCAAATGATAAAAGTCAGGATGTATAAAACACATTTGATGGACTTGTAAAAGTTTGTAATAACCAAACATTCACAATGATTCAGTGGCAATTCATTTCATTATTGATATGTTCATCTGAAGTTTTTTAGTGATGTGTTTAAGTTACAATATTTCCTTGATAATTTCCATTGCATTGATATTACTTGCACTTTTCCCACATGCATTACGGTATTATTTACAAGTAAAATTATATGTATAGATGCAGGATACAGAATATGATGTTTTGGAAAAAAAACATATATATTCAAACTAAGTGTATCCATACCCTCAGGTAGTTACAAGATTCTCATGTTTGTGGTGAAAAACATACTCAGCAAATTTCAAATATAGAATAAAAGTCTTAACTATAACAACCATGCTGAAGAACAAGTCTTCAGAACTTTATCTTAATAATTAAAATTTCTATGCTCATTATATCATATTATTCCCATCCCATAGTTCTTTAAAACCACCACACTACATTCTTTTATTGTCAATTATTTTCTTCTTTTTCAGATTTCTTACATCAGTGAGATCAAGTAGTATTTATCTTTCTATGTCTGGCTTATTTAAAATGTGTGTGTGTGTGTGTGTATTTACATAACTTGACAACTGTGAATAATACTGCAATCAACACGCTAGAACAAGTATCTCCTTAGGATAGTGTGATTCATTTATTTTGGATATACACCCAGAAGTGAGTTTGTTGGATTCTATGATAGTTCTGTTTAAAATTGTCTGAAGAATCTCCATGCTGTTTTCCAGATGGTTGTACCAATTTACATTCCCACCAACAATATACAAATCTCTTTCTTCCCCACATGATTACCAATACTTATCATTTCACTTTTTGATCAAAACTGTTTACCAGGTGTAAGGAGGTACAGCATCATAATTTGTTTTTGTATTTCTCTGATGAATAGTAATATCTTGAACGTTTTTTCATATATGATGAGACATTATTATGTCTTTTTTTTTTTTAATTTTTGTGTAGAGGAACTAGGATATAGGCCAGATGCTTGAAGTGAGAGGATTCAGCAGAGACAGAGAGGGGAGAACAGGCAAATCTACTGAAATACATTGATGAGGGGAGCAGCAGGCAAAACAGGAGAGGTCTGCTGCACCATATGGGGGTTAGCCCCTTGGCCTAAGATTGAATGCAGGGGATTGTGTTGATAACACTGAAAATTAACCCCTAGATCACCAGGAAGGCCCCCATTTTTATGTCTTCTTAAGAAAAATGTTTATTTGGGCCTCCCTGGTGCCTCAATGGGTTAAGCGCTGCGCTGTGGAGCTGTCGGCAGTTGCTGCAGAGCAAGTTAGAAACCTGGCCATAGAGATTCCCACATGGCACGGCAGGCCTCTCCTGCCTCACCCTCTTCTCCCCTCAGCAGTGTATTTCCGTCGATCTGCCTGTTCTGCAACCCACTCTGTCTCTGGTGAACCGTCTCACTGCCCCACAACTCTGGCCTACACCCCAGCTTATATCCAAAAATAAAAATAAATCTTTAAAATAGGAGAAAAGAAAAATGTTTATTTGGGTAGTGCCTATTGATAAGATACATTTTTGCAGTTGCGTTGTATGAGTTCCTTATTTATTTTGGATGTTATATTCTTGTAAGATTCATGACTTGCACGTATTTTATGCCATAACCATAAAATGTCTTCTCAGTCTATTGTTTCTAAAAACATTTCAGAAATCCCTATTATTATTTTTTGCAGTGGTTACTTGCATTTTTGGAGACAAAGCCCAAAACACCCTAAGATCAATGTCATGGACTTTGTCCCCATGGTTTCAGGTTCTACATTTAAATCTTCAAATTATTTTGAGGTTTTAAATATGGCATAAGGGTGCAATATATTTTTTTCACATGTGGATAGCTATTTTACAACATAATTTATTGAAGATAATATTATTTTCTTATTGGGTATTTGTAATATTCTGGTTGCCAAATAATTGGCTGTATGTGTGTGGTTTCTTTCTGGAGTATCTTAGTCCATTTAATTTAGTGTCTGTTTATATGACAGTACAAAACTGATTCTATTGCTATAGTATGTAATAGAGCTTAAATCACAAAATATGACACCACCAGCATTGCTTTTTCCCAAGATTGCTTTGACTATACAGTTTCCTTTGTGACTGTACAAGAATTTCAGAACATTTTTTCTGCTTTTTTGAAAAATATCATTAGAATTTTAACCAAAATTTCAGTGAATCTATAGCTTGATTTGGGTATTATGGATAATTTCAAATAATTTGCCGTTCAGCTTTCATATTCTTCTGCTTAATCAAGTATCCCATTGATACTCTGCATTGTGTGTTTGTTTGTTTTCTTTCATTCATTGTATTCTTGACATCCAACATTTTTGGATGCCTCTTTTTATGACTTTAGTTACAGTTATTCTAACAATTATAAATTGCATATGTTCCTCTGTATTTATTTTATTGGGAAAAAAAGATGTTTAAAAAATATTCAGGTAACATTGCTTTACAAAGCTGTATAAGATTTAGAAGAATAGGGGCCTCCCTGGTGACACAAGGGATTAAGCCTCGGCACTATGAAGCTATTGGCAGCCACTGCAGCACAAGTTCGATACCCAGCCAGGGAGTTTCCCAAATGGTGTAGCAGTCCTCTCCTGTCTTAACCGCTGCTCCCCTCAGCAGTGTATTTCAGTAGAGCCTCCTGTTCCGCTCCCCATTGTGTCTCTGGTGAATCCTCTTACCCCCCACAACTATGGCCTATACACCAATTCTTGTATGTATAAATAAATAAAATAAATTTTAAAAAAAGATTTAGAATAGGTTCATACCTTTTAGATGTACATCACTACATCACACCAACCACTGAACCACCTGTACATCCAAGCTCATTGGCCCCTTCCCTCTTTTGTTCCTACCTCCACCTTCCCTCCCATCTAGTATTTTCAATTTTGTAGTCATATTTCTAAGGTTTGTTTTGATTTAGGTTTTTTTTTTTTTTTTAGTTCTTTTACTTTGTTTCTCTATAATCCACACATACAAAATGATGGATTTTTGTCATTTGTGACAGCATGGGTGGAACTGGAGGGAATTAATGCATAGTGAAGTAAGTCAGAAGGTAAAAGACAAATAATTAATGATTCTCTTCACAATTCTCTCTTTAAAATAAAATATTTTTCTTCTAACATTTATCCAAATGGTATATTCATATTCAACTACAGTACTATACTCTTAATTGAAAATGTAATTTTTGAGGTAAATGATGAACTTTCTTAAAGTTCAAATAAAATGGCATTCATAAATAGATGCATTTGTTTCAGAGTCATATATATTTGGATTTAAAATGTGTGTTTTGAAAGTAAAGGACATTCTCTGAATTTAACAAACATTTACCTTTTGTCAGACAGCAATTGGAAAGATGGAAAAAAAGAGACAATCCTGGGCTCACCTCCTTTACATATCACAGTTGGACTGAAGCAGAACAAAGCTAATAACTCCTGAAGGAAAAAAAAAAAAAAAGAGAGAGAGAGAGAGACAATTATGGAACATAATAGAACACAATAGGGGTAATGTTCATAAAAGGAGGAACCCCAGTGAGCAGTGGAATTATCTAAGCTGCTAGCCTATGTGGGTGGTCAAGTTGAGCCACATTGGCCTGGTTAGCTTAGCAAGCAGTAGAATTGAACTGGCAAGGTCCTTATACAATAGTCCTTGACAGATCACAAGACCCGGGATGGTACCTGGAAGCAGACCCACCAAGATAAATCTCCTGTAAGCTCTAGAAGTGTTCTGTAATCAGACTTGACACAATAAGAATCTGCAGACCTCTCTGAGCTTTGGAATGTGCGGGAAGCAACCTTTGCCATAGAAGAGTCCAACAGACCTCAACCAGTCTCAGGATGGGACTGGAAGCCGGCCAACTGTGGTAGGCCCCCATGGACCTCAATGAGACCAGGTAAGAGTCCTGGAAAATGACAAATAATGGGAATTTCCCAGGAAGCAATAGAGCAGACCCTACCAAGGGAAGAAGATACAATAAGTCCTGGCAGAAGCAATTACATGGCCAGATCTTCTTTGGCTGCATCTCTTGAAGCAAGGACATTATTTGAACATATAATCATTTGAATAGGAGTGGGATTCATTAGCTTTTTTAAAGTAGAGACCAGTGCAGTAGTCAAAAGGATTAACACAGAGTTTCTTCATGATCAATTGAATAAGGTAGAGGTAGATACAAGAACTTGAGGTGTATAGAGGATCGAGTAAGGGGAACTTGTGGCAGGTCAGCCAGCTCATCCAGAGGCCATAGAAAGCAGGAAAGAATGTTGTGTGGAGGCAAATACCCTTGAAACAGGGGGGATTGTTGTGGAAGGTTTGTGTTGCTCCACACAGGCTGGGTTTCAGTTAAAGAAAATAAAAATTGTGGATTAGGCATTCTGATCTATTTTCTGACTCACCATTTTTCAGACTGGTTCTTACTTTATGAGCCACATAGGGACACCCAAGTCCCATCCAAAATCCTGCAGGGGCAGGATATCAGCCATACCGCAAACAAAAGCCAGCTCACCCAATCTCATCAACACCAACATTTGGATCTATCCAATTCCCTCTGTAACCTACTAACTCAGCAACTAAAAACCAGATCTGAGTACATGCAGAGGCCAGCAAAGGGAAATATACACATGCATATATGCATGCATACACATTTACATACATATGCATGCATATGAATAAATAGGTACAATAAAGTGCTAATGATGTTTTTGAAGTAATATAATAGGAAGACTACTAGTAGCAAGATGAATAACAAAAAAAATAACACATAGAAATATGAGATCTCAAGAGAGTAAGACATCACAAAGTGAGAAAACACTTCAGAACCCAAACACAAAACGGTGTAAGATTATATATCCCTATCAGATACAGAGACCACAACTGCTATAATAAGGAAACCCCAAAAAAAGAGAGAAGAAAACTCAGAAAGGAAAGTCAAAGTAAAACAAGAAAACCCAAACATGTAAGGGAAGTTCATAGAAGCTAATCAAAATGATACAACAAATTAAGAAATACAAATTTATTAGTTAGAAATAAAATCATTGAACAATAGGTAGAAATTGAAACTTTAAGTGAAATAATAACCAAAATTCAGGAGATACTGACCACAATAAATAAGATCAATAATTCTAGCCATTGAAGTAGAATAGATCAAATGCCTTATCAAATCAGGATCTCAAGGATTCAAAGTAAAAGGCTGGGAAAACAAACCTCCAAGAAAATGGTACCCCAAAACTACATGGATATGTCATAGTTATATCAGATAAAACAGACTCAAGTTAAAAAAGGTAAGAAGGAAAAAAGAATCTACTTTGTATAACAACTAATGGAAACAATGTATGAGGAATATATAACACTTATTAATATATATGCACCCTTATGAGAAATGTTTAAATCAAAGGAGCACCAAAATATATAAGACAATTGCTAACTCTAAAAAAAAAAAAAGTATTGGTAATAGCTCAATAGTATTTACAGAATTCAACTCCCCACTAAATCAATGAACAGATCAATGAGATAGAAAATTAACAAGAAAATAATAGCTGTGCACAAGGAGTTAGACTAATTAGGGCATCTAAATATTTATAGGCCACTACTCCCTCTCAAAAGCTAAAAATGTTCTTCTCAAGTATACATGGGTGACCTTCTAGGATAGATGATGTATTCTGTCACAAGTAAAGTATAAGTAAAATCATGAAGGATATTTTCCCATCCAAGAAATCCTGATGTGTCCAAGGTCAGTATCAGTGCCACAAAGACCCTGGTAAAACCAGTACCACCCTACGCAGTGGTTAAGTGCTGCTCTGTGGTGCTGTCAGCAGCAATGAGTTCCACCCCCAGCAGGGGAGATTCCCACATGGTACAGCAGACCTCTCCTGCCTCGCCCACTGCTCCTCTCAGCAGTGTATTTCTGTCAATCTGTCTGTTCTGCCCCCCATTCAGTCTCTGGTGAGCCCTCTCGCCACCCCATGCCTCCGGCCTGTACCCCAGTTTGTATGCATAAATACATAAATCTTAAAAAAGAAAACAGTACCACCCTAATCTTGTGAGGGGGAACACTAATCCAGTCTAAAATCCCACATCAAAGTATTCATAAGCCCAAGGGGGAAAAAATGGGGAGATGCAAAAACACAACAAATGAGACCTACAATGAGACATATAGTAGTAGTGTAATTTCCAAGAGGTCAAAACAAAGAAAGAATATTGAAGTTGGCAAGGGGTAAGAAATAGATAACCTATAAAGGTACTTGATCAAGCTAATATCAGACTTCTCTGAAAAAGTACTTTAGAAAAGGAGAAAATGAGATAATGTTTTCTAAATGTAAATTCAATAGACTATAGCAGATGGACCAGTTCTTAGAACTGCCCAACCGCCCAAGACTGAATTGGGAAGAAAAAGCAACCTTACCAGAATAACCACAAGCAAGGATATTGAAACAGTATTCAAAATTCTCCCCAAAAGTAAATGACCAGAATCAGATGCCTTCACATGTGAGTTTCACCAAACCTTAAAAGATCAACATATAGGGGCCTCCCTAGTGATGCAAGGAGTTAAGTCTCAGCCCTATGAAGCTATCACAGCCACTGTAACAAGAGTTAGATCCCTGGCCAGAGAGCTTCCCACATGGCACAGCAGAACGCTCCTGGCTTGTCACTGCTCTCCTCAGCAGTGTGTTTCAGTGGATCTGCTGTTCTGCTCCCCCCTCTGTCTCTTGGTGAATCCTCTCATCGACCCCCACCCCCACACCTCTGGCCTATACCCCAGCTTGCGTGTGTGCATAAATAAATAAATCATTTTTTAAAAAAAAGATCAACGTATATCTAAACATCTCAAAATCTTCCAAAATATTCAGCAAGAAGGAATACTAACAAATACATTTAATATGAGTCCAACATTATGCTAATACCAAAACCAAAGAACACACATGATAATAAATAATAATCATAATTATAATAGTAATTTCTCTAGTGACCACAGATGCAAAGATCCTTAAAAAAAAAAAAAAAAAAAAAAAAAAAAAAAAAAAAAAAAAAAAAAAAAAAAAAAAAAAAAAAAAAAAAAAAAAAAAAAAAAAAAAAAAAAAAAAAAAAAAAAAAAAAAAAAAAAAAAAAAACCTTAGTAAACTGAATACAACAGTGCATTAAAAGAATCATACACTATGATATTTTGGGATTTATACCGTTAACACATTCAGCATAATGTTCACATATGTTCAACATCCAAAAATAAGTCAAGATAATGCACAAAATCAACAAAAAGAAAACATAAAACTTGTTTTAATATCAATGAACACTAATAAATAATTTAATAATATCCAATATTAATTTTTGAAATTAACTCAAAATGGAGATAAATTGGACTTACATTAACATAATAAAAGTCATATATGGCAAATCTACAGCTAACGTCATTCTCAATGATGAAAAACTGAAAGCTTTTCTACCAAGATATTGTACAAGATAACTATGTCCAATATTACCATTACTAGCCAGCATAATAAGTTCTAGCTAGAGCAATTAGATAATAGAAAGATATAAAATTAATATGAATTAGGAAACAAGATGTAAAGCTAGCATTATTTGCAGATGACATAATATACATAAAGAACCTCCAAGAATCCATGGGGAAAAAATCAAAACAGTTTAGCAAAGCGCCGCAAGTTTGATATCAATACACAAAAATCAGTCACTTTTCTATATACAAACAAAAATCATTGAAAAACTAGTTGAAGCAGTAAATTAGTTCAATAACATGAAAAATTATTAACTCAATATAATCAATACAGTTAAACCAATACAATAATTAGTCACCTTCCGACATACAAACAATAAATTACTAGAGAAAGAATTAAGAAAATAATATGAACTACAATCACACAAAAGAAAATTAAATAACTAGGATTAAACTTAATAAAGGACATGAGGATACTATACAAAGAAAACTATAAGGCACTGCTAAAATTGAAGAAGATACTAAGAGTGGAGAAGTATCTTCCTTTCTCATGGTTTGGAAGAAAAAGTACTGTCAAAATGGCCATCTTTCACAACACATTGTAGAGATTCAATGCAATCCTTATCAAAATCTAAATGGCATTCCTTAATGACATAGTACAAGTACTACTAAAATTCATATGGAACCAAAAGATTCCTGATAACCAAAGAAATCCTGAACAAATAATATGAAGGAGAATAGTGACAGTGCACTTCCAGATTTCATCCTGCACTGTAAAACTATAATAATTAGCACATCATTGTACTAGAAACAAAACTAGACTCACAGACTGAATGAAAATGAAATTCAGTTGAGACCCTGGAAATAAACAAACACCTATATGGACATTTAATATATATGACAAAGAAACCAAAAGCATACATTGGAGCAAGGAAAGTTCGATCAACAGGTGGTATTGGGGAAAAAAGTAAAGCCACATGCAGAAGGATGGAGCTAGATCTATATCTCACAACACACACACACACACACACACACACCTCAAAATGGACAGTAAGACGTAGACCTAAATCTATAAAATATAGAAGAAAACATAGACCACTTTGTGACATTAACTTCGATGGTGTATTCAGATATATCCCAAACATCAAGGAACACAAAAGAACATGTAACTACATCAAACTAAAAAGCTTTGTGAACAACAAAGGAAACTGTAACTGAGGTAAGACACTAACTTAATGTAAAATTATATTCAAACATTATTCATCTGACAAGGTGCTGATTTTGTAGATATATAAATAACTCGTACAACTCAACAACAAGAAAACAAATACCTCCCTCCCCAAAAAAATGGGCCGAAAGCTAAAAAGGCAATTCTCGAAAAAAGACTTACAGATAGCCAACAGCATATGAAAAAAAAAAAAAAAGTTCATCATAACTTAACATCAGTAAATGCAAAATGATATACTTCCTGAAGCCTGTGAGAATGGCCCATATAAAAAAGAACAGACAATACAAGGATGTGGAATAAAAGAAACTCATACTCTCAGTGGGAAGGTAAACAGATCAAGCCCCCATAAAGCAGTAAGGAAGTTTCTCAAAAGATTAAAAATATATCTGCAATAAGATCCAACACTTCCACTCCTAAGTGTTGGCCAAACAACACAAATACTGCAATTCTAAGGGGGGATTTCACTCCCAACTTCATTGCAGCATTATTCTCAATAGTCAAATTGTGGGAAAAAAAAACTAAATATCTAAATGCAGAACAGTGGATCAAGAAGTATGGTGTATATACAAAATGGGATACTATACATTGATCAAAAAAGATAATTTTATGTCATCTGTGGTAATATGAATGGAACTGGAATGGATTGCACTAAACAAAATAAATAAAATGGGAATAACAAATAGCAGATGGTGTCACTTATATATGGAATATAGAGGAATTACAACAAGGATAACATAAAACCAAGACCCACAAACAGCCTTTGAAAAGAGTATTCAATTGAGACATTTGTGGGGGGAGGGGAAGAGATAGAGTAAGACACAAAATTAGGAGGGAACACAATGGAATATGGTCATGGATTGTGGGTGCTTTGGTGGTGAGAGAGCAATGAATTCCCTGTAGTTACAAATTATAAACATCAATGTCAAACAACATTACCTCAATATAAATTTTTTAAATATCAACAAAAGTTCCCAAATCTGCAGTTGGAGATGCCCAACTAGGTGGAGAAGATGTTGAGAATCAAATGGTAAATCATTTTATAGCAAAGTCCAAGTACAAGGATGAGAGAGACACCATTGAGAACATGTAAACACCACATCATTTTGTGCTCCTGCAAGGGTATTAAGTACACTCTTTTTTCTAATACTAAAGTCAGCATTTAGCTTTCTTCACTCCTTGAAGGAATTGACTTCACTGCCTCCATCACCTATGCCCAATTTGAACAATTGAATGCTGACTAGTTCCATGGGGACCCTGCACCCAGTAGAGATAGCTCTTCAGTATGAAAAGTTATACAAGTCCCAGAGCTATGATATTGTCCCAGTGTCCTAATTCATCCAAATCCCCAAGAGTCAGAAAGTTCTACAAGATTTATTCAATGGAATATAATTGAATAAGAGCATTGATCCTAATGAGACTGTTGCTTACAGTGCATCTGTCAAGTAGCCATCTTATCTTGAGACAGGTCCAAAAGTGTTGAAGAATTGTTATTTTTGGATGTATTTCTCTTTCTCTCTGGGGATGAAATTACCGGAGGAGTCGTGTCTGTTCTCCTCAAGTTCAATTCTACCATCCATACCAAGCTAACACTGATCTTTACTAACTAAACTGACGACCTATATTCGTATGGTCATTTATCTTTATGAAAGCGAGTGGGCTATGACTAACAATAACAATGTGTTTGGCAAATCTGAACATTCATATCTCTAGCATACAAGGTATTCCTCAGATTGAGGTCACTTATGCCAATGGAATTCTGAATGCCTCTGCTATGGGGATAAGAGCTCTGGGAAAGAGAACAAGATCATCATCACTAGTTAAAAGGGTAATTTAAATAATAAAGAAATTGAGCATATAGTCCAGGAAGCTGAGAAGCACAAAAGTGAAGATGAGAAGCAGCAGAACAAGGTGTTTTCCCAAAATTCCCATGAAACCTGGACCTTCAGCATGAAAATAACTGTTGATAGGGCCTCCCTGGTGGCGCAGCGGTTAGGCGCTGGGCTGTGGAGCTGTCGGCAGCACGCGATGCAAGTTCGACACCCAGCCAGGGAGAATCCCACATGGTGCGGCAGACCTCTCCTGCCTCGCCTGCTGCTCCCCTCAGCAGTGGATTTCTGATCTTCCTGTTCTGCTCCCCACTCTGTCTCTGGTGGGCCCTCTCGCCGCCCCACACCTCTGGCCTGTACCCCAGCCTGTATGTAAATAAATAAATCTTTAAAAAAAAAAAGAAAAGAAAATAACTGTTGATAATAAGAAACTTCAAGGCAAGACCAACAATGAGGACAGAATCAGAAGAATCTTGGCAAGTGTAATAAAATCATCTACTAGCACGAAAAAAGCCAGACAGCAGAAAAGAGAAAGATCTGGGAAAATTCTGCAATCCTGTCATTACCCAGCTATACCAGAGTGCAGGTGACTTGCCAAAAGGAATGCCTGGGAGTTTCCCTGCTTGTAGGACTCCTCCATCTGTTGGTGGCTCATCAGGATCCATCGTTGAGGACAGCCCGGGCCTAGAAATTATCATTGTTCCACACAAAACACTGAAGGACCCATATTTGTAGCAAATTTCATGGCAATTAAAGATGAGTTGCTGTAGTAATAATTGGACATACTTGATACTTTAATACGGAACATGAGCATGGGATTAAGAAGTAGCATTGTCTTATAAGTACTGGATTATAAGAGGAAAATGAAATATGTTTTTTGAAATATCTAAAAGATAGCAATTCATGAAAATTGAAATCTCATCTAGCATCTTCTCTAATAACAATTGTGCTAAATAGAAACCAATCACAAAAACACAGTATAAAAACTTGTAATAAGTGGAAATTTAATACCACACTACTACATGACAATTGGATTAATGAGGAAATCTATGAAGAAATTAAAATACCCAGATAAAATGAACATTAAAACATGGCCCACACAGCAAAAGATGCACTAAATTGGAAATATGTTGAAATACTGTTCTATATCATGAAACAAGAAAGAGCTTATAAAAAAATTCTAACATTTCACTCTAGTAAATTAGAAAAAGAACAAATGTGGGTCTCCCTGGTGGTGCAATGTGTCAAGTGCAGCATTATGAAGCTATGCAGAGCGACCGTGTCACAAGTTTGATATCCGGCCAGGGAGATTTCCACACAGCGCAACAGACCTTTCCTGCCTCGCCCGCTGCTCCCCTCAGCAGTGTACTTCAGTTGATCTGTCTGTTCTGCTCCCCGCTCTATCTCTGGTGAATCCTCTCACCACCCCACCCCTTTGGCCTGCACTCCAGCTGGTATGCATAAATAAATAAATCTTTAAAAAAGAACAAATGGAACCATAACGAATAGGAGGGAACAAAATTAGAGTAGAAATAAATTCAATAGAAGTAAAAAAAAAAAGACAGCTCAATGACACTAAAAGCTTATTCTCTGAAAAAATAAATAGAATTTTTTCTAGTTAGACTCACTTTTAAAAAGGCAGAAAATGAATAAACAATATCAAAAATGAAATCGGAGAAGTGAATATACACTATAAATGCAGATGATAAATGACTATTGTGACATTTGTATGCCAACAAAGTAGAAAATCTGGGTGAAATGAACAAATTCTTAGAAGCATACAAACTTACAAATCTAAATCAGGAAGAAAGAGAAAACTGAATAGAACAATGATGACAGCTCAGAAAAGGACACCACTAAATTAAACATATCTATAGGCAAATAACCCATATGAACACAAAAGAATAAGGCATCAACAAATTCTTAGCAGTCAGAATTTAACAGTACATTAAATGTATCATATAGCATAACTAATGGAATTTATCCTGCGATGCAAAGATGGCCCAAAATCTACAAATGAATCATTTTAATTCATCATTTCAGCAAAATAGATGACAAAAATCATATGATCATCTTAATAAATTCAGAAAAAGCCATCTGACAAAAAAGAAGAGAAATGGAGGTACCATTCTACAAGATTTCAAACCACAGGTTTATAGGAATAAAAACTGTTTTATTGAAACCAAAATAGACTGATGGGAAGGATCGAAAACCCAGAAATAAATAAACATTTATAAGACAGCTAATATACAAAAAGGCAAGAGTATACATTGGTGAAAGGAAAGTCTTTTCAACTAATGGTACTGGGAAAATTTGACAAGCAATGCAGAAAAAAAAAACTGCACAAAAGTAAATTAAAATGTATTAAAGCCTTGTATATAGACAAGAAACATATATGTATATATATAAAAATATATATAGAGAGATAAGATGTATGTATATATCATATATATATATATATATATATATATATATATATGATAACAGTAAAACACTAACAACATTGACTTCAGCAATATTTTGGGGGCGTCAACCCCAAAGGCAAGAAAATGAATGAATGAATGAATGAATGAATGAGTAGGACTTCATCAAGCTAAAAAGTTTCTGTATAGAAAAGAAACTATCATTAAAACACAAAGAACCTTACAGCATGGTAGAAAATATTTACACATCTAACATCTGACAAGGAGCTAATAGCCATGACATAAATTCATAAAACAGGAAAACTAAGAACCCAATCAAAAATGGTACAGAAAAGCTAAAAGATTCTTCTCCAGAAATGACATATAGATAGCCAATAGGCACATGTAAAATACATTCTTTATTGCTTATCATCAGGGACATGCAAATCAAAATCACAAAGAGATACCACCTCACTCAGTGAGAAGGCCCATATCAAAAATAAACAAAATTTTTGTTTGGGTCTTGAAAAAAGAAACCCTCAAATACTTGTTGTAATGTAAACAGCTTAAGTGCCCAAGAGAAGGCAAGTTAATTTGTATATATACAAAGTGAAATGCTACTCAGGTCCAGTAAAAAAATAAGATGAACTCTTGCTATTTGTGAAAACCTGAATAGAGGGTATTATGCTAAGTGAAATAAGTTAGGAGAAAGACAGATACTTGAAATATTGATACTCTGGAATATAGATACATAAAACAAAGGACCTGACTAATCTAAAACATACATTAGAAAGGCCTCCCTGGTGATGCAAGGGGTTAAGTGCAGCACTGTGAAGCTATCCAGAGCCACTGCATAATGAGTTCGATACCTGGCCAGGGAGATTCCCACATGGTGCAGCAGACCTCTTCTGTCTCACTTGCTACTCCCCCTATAAGTGTATTTCAATCTGCCTGTTCTGCTTCCCACTCTGTCTCTGGTGAATCCTCTCACCGCCCCACACCTCTGGCCTTATATCTCAGCTTGTATGCATGAATAAATAAATCTTTAAAAAAAAACATACTTTAAAAATGAGTTTTTTAATTAATATTGAACAATTTAATTTTAATTGAAGTACTATTAGGATATTCCCATCAGGAATTGCCACCACATTGCACATAATACCAAATCACACACAGTCCACTAGAATAGTTCATTGTTCTTCCTTCCCCCTATTTCTTAGTGCTCTCCAACTCCCTTCCCCCTCTGGATGGGAACTCCTTCAGTAGTTCTATAATCAGCTTTCAAGGATTAGATTTTAAGCTTGACTTTACCTGACTCCTAGATTGGTTTCTCTATACCTCATATATTAGTGAATCCAACTGGCATTTATCTTTCCTCTGATTTATTCTATTTAGCATTATCCCTTCTGGTTAAATCCATGTTAACGCAAATGGCAGGTTATAATTTTTGATAGCCAATGTCCCTAAGCAAACACACATGCATAATATATACAACATCTTGATACACTCATATGTTTGGGAACATTTAGATTGTTTCTATAATTCGGCTATTGTAAATAGTGCTGCAATAAACATAAGAGAACAAGTTTTCTTTAAAATTCATGGGGTTTTTTTTGGGCCTCCCTGGTGGCACAGCGGTTAAGCACTGTGCTGTGGAGCTGTTGGCAGCGGCAATGAGTTTAACCCCCGGCAGGGGAAATTCCCACATGGCACTGCAGACCTCTCCTGCCTCACCTGCTGCTCCCCTCAGCAGTGTGTTTCCGTTGATCTGCCTGTTCTGCTCCCCACTCTGTCTCTGGTGAACCCTCTCCCCGCCCCCACGGCTCTGGCCTATACCCCAGCTTGTATGCATAAATAAATAAATCTTTAAAAATAAATAAATAAAATAAAATTCATGGGTTTTGATTTTTCACATATACTTAGGAAAGGAATAGCTGGGTTATATGGCAGATCCATTTTTAATATTTTAACACTTCTGGGCCTCCCTGGTGGCGCAGTGCTTAGGCGCTGCACTGTGGAGCTGTCAGCAACAGTGACACGAGTTCGAGACACGGTGGAGGAGATTCCCACATGGCACAGCAGACCTCTCCTGCCTCTCCCGCTGCTCCCCTCAGAAGTATGTTTCCGTTGATCTGCCTGTTCTGCTCCCCACTCTGTCTGGTGAACCGTCTCGGAACCATCTCGCCGCCCCACACCTCTGGTCTCTACCCCAGCTTGTGTACATAAATAAATAAATAAATCTTTAAAAAATATTTTAGCACTACTATGTTGTTTTTTATAAGGTTTGTAACAGTTTACATTGCCACCAGTGGTGTAGGAGAGTTCCCTTTCCTCCATATCCTCGCCAGTGCTTGTTTGTTTTGTTCTTTTTGATATGGAACATTCTCACAGACGTAAGATAGTATTTCACTGTGTTCTTGATTATATTTCCTTGGTGATATGCTAGTCCTTGATGAAGAATATATTTTTAATGTTCCTATTTGAAGTCTCTATGTCTTGAAGAAGTGTCTGTCTCTTTAAAACTTCTGCTCATTTCTTGATGGGGTTGTTTTCTTTTCATTAAGTTGTGTAAGTCCTTTGTAGATGTTACATATTAGCCCTTTATCAGATGTATGGTATGTAAATATTTTGTATCATCAGCAAAGTGTCTTTCTATTTTAGTTATGGTTTCTTTTGCTGTGCAAAAGTTTTGTAGCTTGATGGAGCCTCTGTTCTTTGAGTTCTTTTTCCGTTTCCTTGCTGTTGAGAATTAATTCTTAAAGATATCACTGGAGCTTACATTGTAAAGTGGTGTGCCAATGTTTTTTGCTATGTGTTGTGTGGCTTCAGGTCTTATATCCAAGTATTCCATCCATTTTGAAATGATTTCTGTGTATAGTGTGAGACAGTGGTCCAGTTTCATTCTTTTGCATGCAGTTGCCCAATTTTCCCAACATTTATCGAAGAGGCAGTCTTTTATCCAGAGTATATTTTTGGCCACTTTGTCATAGAATAACTGTCCAAATAGATGCATTTATGGGATCCAAATTATATTCCATTAGCCTGTGTGTCTGTTTTTGTTCCAGTACCACATTATTTTAATCATCATGGCTTTAAACTATAGTTTGAGGACAAGGATGTGATACCTCCATTATCTTTCTTTTTTCTCAGATTGTTTTTGCTAGTCAGGGATTTTGTGATTCAATATAAATTGTAGTGTTGTTTGTACCAGTTCTTTGGGAAATGTCAATGATGTTTTTATTGGTGTTGTGTTGAATCTGTATATTGCTTTGGGTTTGATGGCCATTTTGGCAATGTTGATTCTTCAAATCTATAAACAGGGAATATTTTTTCCATTTATTGTGTCCTCTTCTATTTCTTTTAATAGCATTTAATAGTTTGCTTTGTATAGTTGTTTTATCTCCTTTGTTAGGTTTGATGCTATGTATTTGATGTTTTCAGTATGATTATAAATGGGATTACTTTCTTAATTTATTCCTCTTCTCTCTCATTTTTTGTATATAGGATGGCAACTAACTGATAGTTTTTCATTGATTTTATATGATGTTAGTTTCTTAAAATGATTGATTGTTTTGATCGGATAGACTGTTGAGTCTTGAGGGTTGTTTGTGTATATTACCACATTATCAACAAGTATTTATTTTTAGTTTGTCCCAATTAGGATTCCTTTTATGCCTTTCTCTTTATTCATTGCTCTAGCTGGAACTTTCAATAGAATGTTGATTCATAGTAGTGAGAGTCAACATCTTTGACTTTTACAAGATCTTTGTGGAAAAGCTTTCAATTTTTCACCATTGAGAATGTTCTTAACTTTAGGTTTATTGTTAATGACTTTTATTATGTTAAGCTATGTTCTGTTTATACCCAGTTTGGTAGAATTTTCATCTTAAATGTATGTTAGATCTTATCAAATGCTTTCTCAGTTTCTATTCACATGATCATGATTTTTATCATACTTTTTGTTGATATGGTGAATTGCCCTGATTGATTTTCAGATAATGGACCATTCTTATGTACAACATATGAATCCCACTTGGTCTTATTGCATGATCCTTTTAATACTTTGTTGGATTTGTTTTGGTAAGATTTTATTGAGGGTTTTGCTTGTGCTCATTAAGGATTTTTTTTTTTCTGTAGGTTTTTATTTTGTCAATTTTATTTGGCTTTGGTATGTTGGTAAGTTTTGGTATGTTGGTATGTTTGGTATGTTTGGTATGTTTGGTAAGTAATGTTGACCTCATAAAACGTGCTTGGGGATATTCTCTTTTTTTTAAATTTTGTAAGGGTTTGGGCAAATAGGTACTTGGTCATCACTGGAAGTTTGGTAGAACTCATTTGTGGAGCCAACTACTCTGGACTTTTGTCTTTTGTTTTGATTATATTTTGATTACTGCTTCAATTACCTTGCTTGAAAAACCCCTGCTTTTTTTTTCTGGATTTCTATATCTTCCATATTCAACTGCAGACGATAGTAAAATTACTAGAATTAATTTATCTCTTCTTGTTATATTTTTAATATGTGTTTTTATTTATTTATACATACAAGAATTGGGATGTAGACCAAGTGTGTGGAGGGTGAGAGGCACCAGAGACAGAGCAGGGAGCAGAACAGGTAAATCTACTGAAATACACTGCTAAAGGGAAAAGCAGGCAAGACAAGAGAGTCTGCTGCACCATGTGGGTTAGCTCCCTGGCCAGGGATCAAACTCATGTTGCAATGGCTGATGAAAACTTGATAGCACTGAGAATTTAACCCCTGTGCCACCAGGGAAGCTTTCCTCTTGTTTTGTTTGTTTGTTTGTTTGTTTTTGTTTTTGTTTGTTTTAGCATATAAATACTCATAGTAGCTACTAATTACTTTGAATTACTGCAGTTTTTGTGGTAATTTCTCATCTTTCATTTCTGATACTATTTACTTGAAAATTCTACCTTATTTTCTTAGTCAACTGTCTTGGACATTATCTTTTATATTTTCAAAGAATGGACATTTTGTTTCATTAATCTTTAGGACAATCTTTTAAAATTTCTATTTCATTCGTGGCTGTTTTGATATTTATTATTTCTGTTTTATTAACTTTGGATTTGTTTGTTTTTTTTTTTTTCTAATTCCTAGAGATTATAGAGAGGGTGATTTACTTGATTTCTTTTTTATTGATGTGAGCCTGTATTACTATATACTTCCTTTTTAGCACTGTTTTTGCACTATCTCAAATAATTTTGTAAATTGTTTCTTCATTGTTATCTGTCTTGAGGTACTGAAGATAGGGATTCTGTTGGGCATGGCTTCTTCCCTCCAATTAGACATGGCCCTCACTGTATTTGGTGGGCATCTGGTGGGGGCATCCTGGGAAATTATTAGATTTGGCATGATTCCAACATTTCCTTAGTGTGAATCTGGGATCACATCCATCAGCACAGGTGGCTGATGGGGTCTTTTTTGAGGTCATGAGACTAGGTATATGACTCTTTACTTGAGGCTATAGAGTGGAAGGGAAACTGATGATGGGGTAATAACAGGAGTTTCTCAGTGGTTCTGATTAAAGGACTCTGCATGCTTTGATGGCGGAGTTTGTGTGGCAACACACCTCTAAGGAGGTGTGAACCTATGCTCCTTTATCATAATGCAATATGGTGAACAAAAGATAAAAACTAAAATACTAAATATTTTAAAAAAACTAAAAAACTAAATAAAATTTTAAAAAACACAATCCAAGACATAGTTAAACCTACATTAATTCTGCATTTCTTCAAAAGGTAAACCTAAAGAAGAAAAAAAAAAGGTCTAATAAAGTAATACAAAGAGGGGATTACATTAAAATATATTGGGGAGAGAATATAGATATGAAAATAAATAATTACACTAAACTCTTTAAGTGATATACTAAAGAAAGTCACAAAATACTAAGAATTGATAAATGAGGTAGCAGTTAATAAATATGTTAACATATTTACATATTATTTCATGGCTTTAATTCCTTGATAACTTTGATTCTTCCTTACGGTGTGGGGATTGTAACAATCAAATCAAATTAATCCAGTGTCTAAGCAGTTTCATTCATAACAGCACTTAATAAACTATAGGAATAATTTAGACATGCAGAATTGAGTTATTATTTTATTATAAACATATCCTACTGTACATATAAATACAGGGTATATGATATATAATTTTAATCAATTGTAATGTGAAGTCATCAACTTTATTAATTTCAGGAGGAAGGGGACATAAAAGAAAAAAATGCATCAAAACAACCTTAATCAAATATAGTATATTATATCAGTGCAATTATATTGTTAGCTATTTTTGAGATTTACATCTTGGGGAAATTTTAAAATAACACACACTGACAGTTTTCAAGATGTAGAGTATACTTACACTCTGATTTTCAGAACTCATTTCTAATATGCTCATGTTTTAAGAACTCCTTTTATGCTGTTTGAATGGAGTTAACATCCAAATTTCTAAATAATCAATTCTTCAGAAATAGAAATCTTTTCAAACACAAGGGAATCCTAAAAAATAGACATTGGCCAGTAGGATTAATCAGACTCTGCTTATGTTATCAGTTATTTATATACCGATTCACCAACTGAGCACCACTGCTACCATAAAGACTTAAAAGCATACAGTGCTCAGCTGCCAAGGCAAAGCTTAAAAGCTGATTTTATTGCTTTAAAAATATTGAACAACAGAAATTAGGTGACATAGTTTCTTAATGTTCAATCGGAAATCACTCTGTAATATGAATACATATATCAAAAATTAGCTCTTCTTTTTCAAAGAAGTCAATAATACCCAATAAAACATACCTTAGCAGCAGTGATAAAGTCATTCTTCTATCTGGATTGCATTGATATCTTAATTTGATATTTAAGTTCAGTGATCACCACTCTCCACTAATAGTTTTATGGATAACAACGTCTTCCTGGCACTCATGAATTTGGGGGCATATTGAAATATCATTTGTTGATGGAAATAATAATTTCCATATCCATGATATAGAATAACACTGTTATTTCCTCAGTTTGGGTTTCAGGCCTTGTAGAAAAGATTCCTATTTTATACAGTAGAAATTGAATGTGTTCCCTATCAGTCATTTAGTTAGACAATTATCTGTCTTACCCAGTCTTTGAAATACATATATTTAAGTTAAATACACAAATATAGATATAGTAACATGTACAGTCTCCATTCCAGAAACCAAATAAAAGATGGAATAATTCACTCCAGTTGACAGGTTTAATGCTAAAACATTTCTCCATTTAGAAATGTCATATATACTAATTTATAGTAACTATGATTGATGATATTGTATATATTTATTCAAAATATGGCATATGAAGAGAAATAGAAAATTTTAATTAAAATATTACTGTAACCATTTAATTTGATATGACAATTTATTTTGTTGCAACATAAAATTTGTTTGGAAAAAAACTCTAAAATACGTATTCATCGTAACTGCTTCACATTGTAAACAATGACATTTTAATGAAAGTATAGCCCTTTTAAATCAAATATTTATTGAGTTTAATTTATTTTTAAAAATAATTTATTTACTTCATTGGTCATTTTTGTACAATGTTTGATTTCTTTTCTGAGGTGTAGTCCTGTAACAGGTGGCTGAAGGCAAAGACTGTTGCACACAGTCCCCCGTGGAAGGGGTTGCTGGTGAATATAGAAAGACCCAGGAAACATGCTAAAAAGTATCGCATGTGGGGATGAAGACTCTGATAAGAAATATAAGGGGTTGGGGAAGCATTCCCAGCAGTCAGTCTTCCAGATTCAGCGTTTGAACTTTCAGCATTTGAAACTGAGCGTTTTTGGATCTTGAGAGATTTCAGGTTCAGTGATTTCGGCCCCCACCACCCTGATCTTCCAGAAGGCTCTCGTGGTCCTCTGAAGGTAGAGGTGTCCAGCAGCCAACCTCAGAGGGGAGATGTTTGCAGGCCTTGCAAATGGCCGAGCGACTTAAACTGTTCCTGGTTTTCCTGCTGTGACAGCCAAGGAGAAAAGGCAAAGACCCAGATCCAGACGCTTCACTGAGCTTTGAGTGTGGCCATTTGTTGGGCCTTTTGGCCAAGGTGGCTGCCGTTTTGAGTTTTGCTTGTCTGGTGCTGCTTTCAGATATCTCCACAGCTCCAGGAGCATTTCCTGTTATATCTTCTGTTGTCTTCATTAGTTGGAACCTGATCTATAGTCTGGCTGTGGAAGCAGGAAGATACCATCTTGGGGAAGTGGCTTATTGTTTGGGAGAGGAGCTCTGTGTCTTCAGTTAGCTGCTTTTTGTTTGGGACTTAAAAAACCTGGACACTGCTTCAGGTGAAATAAACAGCCATTTTTGGCCTCCGTAACTATTTGTTTCTCCCTGGTTTGTTAAATGAATACCATTGTTGTTTTCTGACCCTGATTAGTCTTGTAATTGTGCATGCGGGTGGGGTGAAGAACTCAGACAGTGGGGCCTCCCTGGTGGTGCAGCAGTTAAGTGCTGCACTACGAAGCTGTCAGCAGCAGAGATGTGAGTTTGACACTGGTGGGGGAGATTCCCACAGGGCATGGCAGACCTCTCCTGCCTTGCCCACTGCTCCCCTCAGCAGTGTGGTTCCATCGCTCTGCCTGTTCTGCTCCCCACTCTGTCTCTGGTGAACCCTCTCACCGCCCCACGCCTCTGGTCTGTAGCCCAGCTTGTATGCATAAATAAATAAATATTTTAAAAAATGATATAATCTATAGGAAATAAAATGTAGAAATATTTCCTTATGGAAATATTAATGTATGTTATTTTGATACCAGTATTATTAAGAGGTAAAGAATGAAGTCATACAAAATATTCAGCTAATTCAAAAAGGTGAGAAGGGAACAAAATCATACAGAACAATAGAAAAGCAAATATCATAACATCATCTAAATTAAAATAAATAAATAACATATACATAATAATATTGAATACAAATTGTTCAGAAATGCCAATAAATAGCAATGATTATCATTTTGGAGCAAAAGGCAAGGCATAATTCCATGCTACCTATGAGAAACCCACTTAAAATATAAATACACAAAAAGACTAAAAATAAAAGGCAACAAAATTATATCCCATGCTCACACTGAATAAAAATAAGTAAGAGTGACTATGTAAACACTAAACAAAGTAGACTTCTCAGAAAATAGCAAGTTATTTATAATTAAATTATGCTTAATGTATAAAAGATTATGCTGCATATATCATTTATACTTGCAAATAAAATTTCAATTTATATTTTGTGTCATATACAATAAAGAATCAAAATAAAGAATTTTTAAAATAACAGGAGAAATATCTGTTATTGAACGAACAAGATTTCTCAATGTGGCCACAAAAACATGATTCATAATATTAATATATGTCTATATATATTTATAAATTAAAATTATCATAAAAAGATACTTTTCAGTTTAAGTTATGTTAATTGTCAAATGGAAAGACTTACACTGTATGATTTCAGTTATATGTGATATATAAATAAACAACATAAATGGACCGAATAAAACAAAATTAAAATTTTTGACTGAGATCACATTAGTGGTTACTTGAAGAGAATGGTAAAGGTGGTTGGATAAAACTAGTAAAAGGGTAAATTGTACGAAGAGGGATAGAATCGGATTTGTGTGATAAGTTTATATAATATGTACATACATTTAGAGTAAAGTTACTTAATCTTATAAATACAGTTGCTTAAATAACAAAATTATTTATAAAAGAGATGGGTACCAAGAGAATGATACACAATATTATCAGATCATATATTAAAATTTATTTTGATTCATAATGTGTAAATTTTCTGAAAATCAGTACAAAATAATTAGATTTCAATAAAAATTATAACAATAATATCTGTGTGCCAAATGATATTTGGATGTCAAAGAAGCAAGTAAAAAAATGCCAAGCATATGGTCATTAACAAAATTCACAATAAAATACATGAACACATCTATTAGAATATTTAAAACTGGGCCTCCCTGGTGGCGCAGCGGTTAAACGCTGCGCTGTGGAGCTGTCGGCAGCAGCGATGCGAGTTCAACGCCCAGCCTAGGAGAATCCCACATGGCGCGGCAGACCTCTCCTGCCTCGCCCGCTGCTACCCT